>JANKOE010000005.1:62987736-62998327 GCA_026284465.1 Erythroxylum citrifolium | reverse complement strand
ACATCTCGATAGAGAATCATAGATAATTTAGATCTAGTTTCCTTCAAAGTCTAGGGATCAAGTTTATTGAATAAACCGGAAAAGAATTATTAGAAGTCGATCACGAAACCAAATTTGAAACCAGTCTTTCACATATTTGATTTATTCCTTACAGTCATTAATTGCGTAGTTATTTTGTTTATTTTAGGATTAGATTTAGCAATTCGTTAATTACTTAATTTCTCAATAATCAACATTTAAGTGATCAGCCCAAATAATTAACTGATTTTAGCCTAGTAATTGTTCAGTAACTCCCTGTGGATCGATACTCTTACTTCCCTATTTACTTGTGGGGCCTAGGACAGATCACGTACGCCCCTTATGCCAGTGAACTTCGAGGATGACAACTGAATAATCAAGGTGCTAGCAAGGGCCTTATCAGATGTGGCGAATTGCTCATCAATGGCCTTCAATAAATCCTTGACTTTATTATGCTATTCGACATAAATATTAATACCAGCAGATATTTTGGTCTTTATGAACATCATGGAGAGGCAATTAGATCTCTCCCTTTTTCATAAAGAGTAACAGCATCTGGAGTGCTGGTTTCAGTTATACTCAGTGGTTCATCTTTCCTAATAGCGTAGTCTATATCCATCTAGCCTAAATGAAGCATAATTTTCTCCTTCCATTCCTTATAGCTGTCACTCCTCAATTCAGGAATATCGCACTTAATATCATAAATATTCACAGTTTGAGTAACTGCAAGTTCAAACATACATGCTTGTTATATATAATTTGAGACCAATAATAATTCATGCTTTTAATACATGAATTTAGTAACATAAGACTTGCTTGTGGGCTAAAATTCTAATCAATTAGATTTATCTATAACTTTATGACAAAACTATTGAATTATGTTCCGTTTCTTAATTCCTGTGGGTAGATTAAGAAATATAATTCGATATTTCATCCTAACTAATCATACAAATTCAACAAAATTCTTGTGGTTAGATTTTATTATATCACGTATGATTAATTACAATTAACATTTTAATGTGATCTTAAAACTAAATATATAATCCTAATTAATTTGAGATGTTATGGCTACTCCCAATAAATTAAAATAATATAGATCACTCACATTACCTTAACCTTAAATAAAGCATAAACATTTGCATCAATTAATATGCAAATAAATCAAATAACAATGCACAAAATTATTTAATCTAATTTTGCGTGCATAATGATCATAAATTTATGCACACAATTTTCAATAAATCACATATAATTTGTGCAAATAGTTAAACAATTATAACTAGCATGTCAAATTTAATTCCAATATTAGATATACAAATTTAAAAAATAATGTTAACAAAATATAAATACCAAAAATGATTTTATAAGTAAAACCATAACAAAATGGATTAGGTGCATGATTAACCCCACAATTACTAACATTAATAGATATAATGAATTAATAAATTGGTAATTTTAAAAAAAAGTTAACAGAACATCGTTTTCAACCTCTAGCCAGGTCGGTGTGACCCGGCTCCAACTTGATGGTAACAGGTGCGCGACAGTGGCCAGAAAGTTGAGAATGGCGGTGATGAGATGACGACGACGAGCCAAGGAGCGTGAGATGCCAGAAAACAAACCACACGATGTTGCATGGCTGGCGACGTCCGAAGGCTGCCATGCACGATCATCATTGTCTCTCCTCTCTTCACCGTCCTATCGCCATTGGGTATAATATGGAGTACCAAAACAAGATTCTAACGTCCATCATGTACACAAACGTCAAGAATTTTCAACAATACATGCTCAGCTCACACGACAGAAATGAAAATGAGAAATAGAACATAGCAGAGGCATATGTTCTCAAGCAATTCAGATGCAAGGCAGAGGCACGGTAACTCTAATACCAAATGTAAAATTATGCATACATCTTAAAACACAAGATCATTTATGTGTAAACAAGATACATGCATACTATTCACAATGTTTAGCAACGGAAGCATTAAAAAACAATTACCTCCAGCCATTGAACCGATGATGTCTAGCAATGTTTGAAAATTTTTTAATCTTCTAGCCTCTGATCTCTAGAACTCGATGGTATCCAATAAAAATCACGTGAAGCCGAGGATAGGGATTCAAAATATATAATTTATCGCTTCATTACCTCTACCCATCAAAGAAGATGAAAATGATAGAAGCATGGGCGTTTGCGTTTGCGTGATTAATGGGTTAAACCATTAAATGGACCAGGTTCTAAACAGTATGATGATTTCGGAAAAATCTTGCAACAGTTTCTTAAATTAACATCGCATAGCATTAGTTTCCTCTCCAGCTTTCCTGTTCCATTATCCTTTCAATAATTCAAAGAACAAATTATGGCTTACAAGATCAGCACCTTTTTCATCATAGCATTCCTCCTGTTCTCCTTAACTCTTACCTATGCCATCCGGTCGGTGCGCTCCTTATCAGAAGCAACCCCGATGGATAATGAATATGGGGTGAGTTAATTTCATTAAACAACATCATTAACCTTTTAATGGTTATGTCCATTTTGATAATACAAGCGTGTTTGTTCTTTCTTGAAGCATGCTGATAAAAGAGAGCAGGTTCAAATGGAAGAGAGTTGAGTTGGAGTCGACGAAGATGAATGCTTGCTGAGAAGATCACTTGCAGCTCATCTTGATTATGTCTATACCGTGAAACACCACCCATGAACTCTGTAGATTTTGTCGCTTCCTTTTCATGCATATTTCTTATTAATGCCTGTTTTCTTCTGTAACTAAACTAATTATGTTCATTCAACAGGGAATGTGAATATGAATGGCTCTGTTTCACGGATTATTCCTCCAGGTTTCAACATATAGCTTAGGAATTCGAATTGAAAGAACTAAATCACGTTTTTTGATTGAGACGTATGAGATTCTCACATTTCCTGCTTCTGTCAAATAAGTTCCTATTAGTGCATGAATTTTGATTCATCATGGACTTGATAGATCATTATTTTATGTTTTGAACTTTACAAATGTGTAATTATAATTTTGTAATTTGCACAATTAAAAGCGAGTTAATAAGCATTGAGATCAAAAAATTTAAAAGAATATTTCATGTTTTGAAATTTACAGATGTGAAAGAATTTTGTAATTTGCACAATCGAAAAATGAAAAAAAGGTAAATGCAAAGGTTAAAAGAAATGAAAGAATCAATAGTTGCTCTTGTGTTTAATCAGTTTTAAGCGTGCACTTACCCTACAACGACCTCCAAACATGCAGTTATCACATCAAAGACCTCTCCCGGGGAAGAAACACTGCTGCAGTTGCAGCAATTAGCGATGATTGTTTCTGGTTCGGTTAGTTATGATTTAAAATTAATGGATTCAATTCCGATTTATTTAATTTTAAATTAAATTTATGTTTTTTTAGCTAATTAAATTTATGTTTTTTAATACTTTTAGTTCTCAAACTAAATTTAAGTTCAAATTTTCTAACTCTAAATTTGGATATACAAAATAACACCATTTTTAAAATTTAAATTAAAAAACAATTTAACACAACTCGGATTTAATCCAACTTCGAATGCGCTGCAATTGACCTGGACCTAATCGAACTTCAGATAGGCCACATGTCTTGGTTCCATCGAGTCTCGGGTTAAGCCTAAATTCTTATATAAATTTTCCGGATAAGAATACCTCGATCAGGTGCTCCAGTAGGTAGCGTTTTTATAGAGACATTGCTGGCTTTGGCTTAGTTATAGAGAGAGAGTGAACAATGAGTTTTTGAATAAAAAATTAGTTGATATATAATTTTTTATAAACAAGTTATGAAATGAAGGACCCTGATGAATAAGAAGTCATACATGGTGTGACATGAAAGTTCAAGCCACATTTCCAGAGCTAGGGTTGAGAGATTGATCAAGGAAAGCATTTCTCAATTCTAGATTTTTATAATCTGGGAACATTTGTTGACTGTTGTAGGGGTAACTTGACTAATAATGATATTTAGATCAACTCATGTTTCTGACTTGCTGTGTCTAATACATAAAGATATCAATAGACCTTATACAATTGCATTGTATAATTCCAAATGTATTCTGACATTTATTGATGATTATTCGCATTATAATTATGTGTTCTTACTTAAAGACTAAAAGTTGAGAACCAATTGGGAAAACTCATCAAGATAGTCAAATTTAACCGTAGAGGAGAATATCATGACAATCATTGTGTTTTTAGACTTTAAAAGGTCCGTTTGCCAGATATTTAGAATTAGTTGAAATAATGACTTGATTCATTATGTCGAGTAGTTCTGAGCAAAAATGGTGTGTTGCCGAAAGGCATAACAGCACCCTAAAGGACTTGAAAAAGTCAATGTAGAATAGGACTAATCTACCTAATTATCTAAAAGTTGAAAAACCTAGCCTTGCACACATTCATGTATGGGGCTGCCCTACTGAGGTAGTATAATCCTTATAAAGATAGATTGCATGCTCGTTCCCCTCATTGCTATTTAGTAAGATATCTCAACCATTTTAGGGCTACAACTTTTATTGTAGAGAAAGAGAGACCAAAATAGTGGAATCACAAATAGCTAAGTTTATAGAATACTATGTCTATGATGATATTGGGCCCTTTGACCCTTTGGATGATAGCAAGGCGGATACTACAGTGATCATGTACCCCACTACTAATATAGTTAGATCTGGTGGATCTAGGTCTCTATACCATGCCTATACAGGAATAGGAACCCATACCTGTAGACACAGAGGTTTCTGGGGGTACAAAATCTAATACAGTTAAGTAAATCCACTAAAGTGAGATGACCTGCTATCCCATCTGATTACATAGTCTATCAGGTGTAAAGGACTATGCTATTAGACATGTTACGGATCTAGTTATTTTGACAGAAGTTGTTTCTGGACCTAATGTGGATGTGTGGTGGGATACAATGAATGGCAAGATACAAGCCATGGAGTATAGTAAGGTTTGGGAGCTAATTGATTGTATCGTAACTGCAAACTCGCCAGTTGTAAATGAAGTTTTTAAGACCTAAAGTATTTCAGGATAAAGTTCAGCGGATTATGGGCTCATTCAGTTTCCTAATGGTTCACTTAGAGAAAAAGGTTGACTTTGTGTTACCTTTTCTCTCATATCCTCGTATGATACATTTTGAGTAATTAAGGTTGTAGCTTATGATGATATAGAGTTGCTTCAGATGGTTGTCAAAACCACTTTCTTGAATAAAGACCTCTATAAAGTGGTCTATATGGTATAACCTGAAAGATTTCAGGATCCAGATGGAACTAACATGGTTTACGAGTTATACAGGTCAATATGTAGTTTATGTCAAACCTTCCGAAAGTGATACCTTACATTGGATGAGGTTATGGCATATTTCGGCTTCATGAAAAATAAAGTCAAAAAGATGCTTTTACTATGAGGTCAAAGGGAGCAAACTTATCTTCCTATTACTGCATGTGGATGACATATTGCCCACGTCAAATTACTTGACCATGTTGTATGAGGTTAAGCAACTTTTGGTCAAGAACTTTGACATGAAGGACCTTGGTGTAGCATCTTCTGTCCTAAGTATTCAGATTCACCGAGACAGACCTCATCACTCATCAGACCTCTTATAGAATGCATACAATGAGCATGTATTACAAAGGTTTAATACAGTTGATAGTAACCATGTCGTAGCACATACTGCTCATAATGAGAGATAATCTTTGGTACAGTATCCAAAAAATAAAGTAAAGAGAGGGGTTATGAGGAATGATTCATATTCTAATACGGTGGATAGCTTGATGTATGCTCAGCTATGTACTAGATAGGACATTACATTCACTATTTGACTGTTTGGTCAATATCTAGTTAGTCCAGTTGTAGATCATTGAAATGCATTATAGCGAGTTTTAAGATACTAAAGAGAATTAAGCATTATATGTTGACATATAGCACAGTCAACAGACTATACCTCATAGGGAATTTAGATTCAGATTTTAGCTATATGTTCAGATGATCGAAAGTCCACTTAAGGTTACAATTTTAATTTTGCAGATGGTACAATGTCCTGGAAATGTGTCAAGTAGACACAGGTAACTTCCTTGACTATACGTGCAGAGTGCATGCTATTAGGCTGCTTCATAGACGGTTTAGCTCAGAAAATTATTTTCTGAGCTGTCTGTGATTGATTCAGTGGCTAGACCCATTTAGTTATACTGTGATGATCTTCTTGCAATGATATTTAATAACAACAAAGAATATCACAGTGTCTTAACATTTAAAGATCAATTATTTGGTCGAAAAGGTGACATTAAGGTTTAGAGCATTTAAGGACTGAGGAACTATAAGTCGATCCTTTAACTAAAGGACTTTGCCCACTTGTATTTGTGACACAAGTATACAGTATGGGTGTTTTGACATCCTTAAACACTATGAATTAAGGGATCGTTACGTTTGCTCTATGTATATTTGTACATTTTGATGTATTATAATAGTATGATGGTTTATTGATAAAGATGATCATCGTTTATCCTCAGTAATACATATTATCATACATTGTCATAATACATATAAAAGTCTTAAGATTTGTGTCAATCTTAAGCATTTAAAGGTCATTGGGCATATATACAGATTGACCTTGTGCCTATGTCATTTAGACACATACAGTTTTAGTACGGGTATCTATGAATTTGTCATGACATAAAGGGATATAAGTTTTTAATCCGATAAAGGTTCTCTAATGCAGTTTAGCATTCAGTTGGAGAATATAAAGGTTTTCTCTAATGCGGTTTAGCATTTGGTAGGAGGAAATAAGTTTTCTCTAATGTTGTTTAGCATTCGGTGAGAGAAAACAAAATTTCCCTAATGTAGTTTAGCATGTGCGGTTTAACATACAGTTGGAAGAATTGAGACCTACAAACGAAGATAATATAATTTAGATCATAAATGTATCATCCTAGTTTGTCACACGCTATTTTTCCATTCATGTTAGTGAGGTATTAGGTATACGTGATTGTATTGGATCTGTGTCGCACATGACACATGCATTTGATATTTTTCGATATCGAAAGCCTTACAGGACAGAATGATGGACTTTCATATCTTTGGATCAAATATTTTGTTTTTAAACCTAGTCAACTAATTCAGTAGCGTGGCTTAACCGAGTTTTTAAAGTGTTTTAAACTAGAGTCAAAACTGCAATTAATGATTGTCCAAAGGGGAGAATGTTGGACAATTTTGTCCTTTCCTATAAAGTTAGACAATTATTAATTGCATTTTTCAGTTTTTCAATAAATTATCGGTTAAGTTACGTAATTTGATCCAACTAACAATAATAAAGTGGCCCAATAAATGATCTAAATCAATGGGTCAAAGTCCGGGTAGAAAATGGATCCTAATTAGTATGAACCAAACCCATATCGACCTTGTGATAGGGAAGCCCGATATGGAAACTATATATAGATTAAGGTCTCTTGTAGTTGCTCAGATCAATCGTAAGCATAAGGATTCTCTGACCCGTTAAGAGAGCTTACGTATTGAGAAAATTGTAGAAAGACCTAAATCTCGTGTTGGGAAACACTTTCTATAAAGGCCTTAGGAGATTCGTGATCGTTTGGAGCTCGAAAACGGCATTGGAATTAGAGATGGAACCAAAATCAGGTATTCCGCATTACTTTCATTTTTAATTCTTTTATGTTTGATCCTGGGTACGTAATAAGGCCTGTACTACGTATTACAAGATAATGTAAGATGTATCGATAGAATCTTGTAAGACAATATGATAAAATGTTTTAAAAGCAACTAAATGTAAATTGTCTTCTATCTTTTGTCAATTCTTGTATTTAAAAATTGAGTTAATATTTTGAATAACTATAATTAACCCTTTGACCCCTGATCAAAAATCCAGTTGATCTCAAGCATTCAATATGACATTCCCAATCAGTTAAATTACTTTTTTTTCCAAGATTAAAACAATATCTTTTGGGGGCTCGAATCTCTAAATAGAGGTGTTACAATTTACAATTCAATAGTCCAACATCCGCCGGACCCGCAAACCTGAACTTAGGATCAAGACGTATGATACGTGCAGATCGGTCTTTGGTAGAAACCTCTTGGCCATAACCCAAAAATTCCAGGCAAACTCATCATGCCGACGACTCCAAGACGATGGTATGCGAATTCCTGAAGTGCAATTAGACGTGCGTAGTTCTCTCTGAGCTCCGATCCCTGAATTTCTCTTACTGTAAGTTGGGTAATATAATAGTATGTGGGCACTAGTAACTTCTAAGTACTATACTTGATAGTGCAAGGTGGTCGAGTGAGTAATGCCGAGGCCTTGGTTTCTAGTTTTTCTGGTATTGTTGATTGTATTCACTTCCCAGCTTGAGTGGAAAGAGCAACTGGGAGAAGATGTTGAAGCAACTTCGAGCATTTCCCGGAATGAGAAAATGGGTTTAAAGCGAGAAGCTGTTAAAGAAAAGGTTTGATTTTGTTTGTTATAAGATTCGATTTTTCCACATGGGTTATTTGAATTGAGGTTAAAGAAATTGTTTATGGATTAATTTTGGGGATGGGACTAGAGTACATAATATAATCAAGTAGTCTATATGGGTTGATCATCGGGCATTTTGAGCAACGTTTAGATTTGGCCAGAATATTGCTAGAGTCATATAGATATGTTTAACAATTATATATATATATACACACACACACACTAAGTCTCTTTGCATAATGAAACTACTCATTATGCTTTTCTTTTTGAGCTGGATGAGTTATGCAAAAGAGATTATTATTTTTAAGAGCTTTCTATTTCACAACCAAAGAAGACTTGAGCTCCAATTGTTCAACGACTAGTTGATTCTATTAAGCTTTGGTATACTGGCTACTCTACATTTTGCTTCAAACAATAGTTGTTGGATCAAACCACTAAGACTAGTAATTTCCCATTAAGAACTATCTGTAATTTCTCCCCTTCAATATAAAGATCTGAGCACCACATGGGCCTTACAATAATGGAGTCATTCAGCTGCTCTTTTTCTGCAAATGCATCTTTACCCAGCATAATTCCTCATCCCAATTCTCAGCTGTCTATGAAGACCACATTGCTATAGGAATCCTTGTCAAATTTTGTTGCTTTCACTGTCAAAATTTCCACAATATCCCCTACTGCTCATCTTGGTTGCGGATAAAAATGACAAACAATTCTTTGCTTATCATTCTTGCAATTTTCATTCTTTTAAGTATTTTAAGGATTTGGCGAAGTACAATACATGCTCTTCTATTAGCTCATTAACAGTTTACTTGTTTATCCTACATCTCTTTGATTGTTAGTAGAGCTTTCTGATGACACTAGAAGACCTATGTCTTGGATTTGCTTCATTTTCATTGTGCTTTCTGAAGCAAGTTTCACCCTATTATTCCATTCTTCACTCATTTCTTCAAGTCCACAAGGTTTCCTTCTTTCCTTGTTTGATTCATTGGCGTCTGTTTAGTAAGCAATTTCTTTTTGGTTCATTGATCCAAACAAGAAACTTGATCCATTGAAGCTGATTGTTTCATCCAAAATCTGATTCCACGTTCAATAAGTACTATAATGTTACCTAGATGGTTAGTTGTTTGATACTCTCATGTTTCTATCATTGGGGTTGTGTTTTCCAATATCCAACTAAAATGCTGGTGTTGTGTCGGGTATCTCCAAATTCTCAAGATTTTTTCATTTCCATTATGCTTTGGATGCTAATGTGACTCACTAGTAACTATGCTGCAGATCATGCTCTCTCAAGAAAAGAGAATTCAGAAACTTAATCTGCTTGTCAAGAATCTTCAGGAGCAGCTGATACTGTGTAGGGGTGAAAACTCTGTTGTCAATGGTACCACAATCCCTTTAAGTGATCGTTCAAATGAGCTTGAGCAGTAGCCATATTGGAGGACTAGATTTATTGTCAGTTTTGACATCAATATAATTGGTATGTAGAAGTTGTTAGAGCTCTTTTTTGTGCCGAAGGAATTTTATCTCATCATTGGGTTAGCATGTTCCAGTTCACATTTGTGAACTGAAAACATTGCTACTTTTTCTTGTACCTATAGTGATATGCTATGCAAATTTCTGCCATTGCCTGCTGCATGTGGCAACAGCCTACCTCAGTCTATTCAGAAATTAAAATTGTACGAAATATATTATTGCGGATAATTGATGCCTTGGAATGGAAAGACCAAGATTTATTCAAATGACAAATGGCTTTAATTATACTATAAAATTAAGGCGCTTAAGAATATTTAGTTGCAGCAAAGGTGTCCTAAGTGAAATCCGTTGTATGCCTTTATTGTAAGCTATTGGGATTCTAAATGCAAATGGACTCACGCATGATTGTTGACGAAGTTTATGGTACTATATACGGGGTCGTGGGTTACCATGTTTGTATGTAAATGAAAAGGAAGAATTCAACAGCCATGGTTATTAGCTATTGTTAGGAACTAAAATCCTACCAAGTAGTAATCCAGCAAACAATCACAAAACCAGTGTTGTGGACGCATTCTTAGGGAAAAAACATTAATTTGGATTTTTATCGATTTGTTAGATAGTTGTTGTTTTATGGT
>JANKOE010000005.1:62880782-62898926 GCA_026284465.1 Erythroxylum citrifolium | reverse complement strand
GTTGTCTTTTCTCGTAAAAAAGAACATGGATGATGCATAAAAGAGCGATTTCTTCGGACCCGTATTGATGTAGCTTATAATTCTTCTTTCTAGATCACGCATTTAATGTATTATTGTGTTGTTAAAATTAAGGAGTCAAAATCACCTATTTGACACGTTACCGTGTTGATTACTTTGGCAATAAATCGTTGGAAAAAGGTGCATTAAGAAATGGACTGACAATAAAAGGAAACAAACAATCGTTGTACCGTGTGTGACCCTCCAATAAGTTGCCATAAGAATAACAAGAAAAGAAAGACTACGATGGAATAAGAAACAGAAAATATATGTTTAAGAAAATATATGTTTAATAAAGTGATCCCAACTTTTGACAATATTTTCTAAGAAAACTAAGTGATGTTTATGCATTGACCAAAAGAAATTCATTTATTATTACTATTGAGGCTTTGTGGTACTAATTAATTTACGAAATACATGAGATAGATGATAAAAAGTGTATTTATTGAAATTAATTTAAGAAAAATAATTTACATTAAGATAATAGGTATTTGATAGATGAAGTTAAATATTTTGAAATAAGTATAATTAAAATATAATACTCGTTTTTTATCTTTTTATTTTTTAAAACTTTTTTCTTTTTATTCTTTCAATATCAAATACATTTATTTTTACATCTTCAACTAGAACCTTTTTGGTAATTTCCGTACGTATCTTCATATTTTGATAATTTTTTATATCCAATCTTTTTCCCGTATTGATGTAGCTTATAATTCTTCATTCTATATCACGCATGTAATACATTATTGTGTTGTCAATTCGGTAATAACTCATAAGACAAAAATGTATAGAGACTATAGAGACATGTACAAGGACAAGTAAGACTTGGAAGCATAGGAGTAAAACTACCAGTTGTGCTTTGTATGATTTCAATAGTGTGTGATGGAAGATGTTTAACTTTTAGAATTTCATAATAAATAATATTTTATTTTAGTTACTAGTTCTTCAAATTTTCAAATTTTATTTATTTTACTAAATTTATATATTTATTAATAAATGAAACACCTATTTCCAAAATGTATATTACAAATACATTTTATAAACATGATGTATTAGTTATTTTCATTTTGTTCAAAATATAAATTATCCTTTTGAATGAAATAATAATTTTCATTTATTATAAAAGGGTTATTTAAACAATTAGTAAATTCTTATGTATTTATAAGATAAGCAAGTTAAAGTAATATTATATATATATATATATATAGTCAATTATTTTTCAAACATATTGATCATTTTGATAATTTAGATAATAATTGTACACCCTCCGATTAAGATTTTTAATATTCTTGACTATCCATATTTTGGTTCAATGGTCAACAAAAGTTGACCTTTCCTTATCCCTTTTTATTCATATTTGTTCCATGTGATTCACAAGTTGCCGTGTTGATCACTTTGGCAAATAAAGAAAATTTTTCTTTTTTGTTATATTTGCAAAATCTCTTTAATAAATTTATATTTTATCAAATAATATCCTTTAAGCTTATTTTAAAACAAATAAATTATAGGAATTTATTGTTACTAGTAATTAGCTTAGTTGCACACTATCATCTAAAGCAAAAGGTATTTTGTAATTTTGGCATATAAAATGAAATATTTGGATTACGTATTAAAAATATTATAATAAATTAAGAAGCAATTTAATTTTACAGTCACATTAATTTGAAACGGCTAATTAATTAATTATAAGTTCTTTAAATTTTTAAATTGTATTTCTTAAAAGTTCCTAACTCATCTATCCTGGAAAGCAAAACTCTGTTATATCTAATGGAAGTCTCAGTTTAAATTCAACAAGTTTTACTCTTCAATTTCCACAGAAGGTCCTATTCTCCACATATCACAAATATCGGATTGAACATACGACAAAGACCAAAACAATTTGTCTTATTCTTCGGTAGACAAATGAAGTCAATTTTTAGTTAGAATGGTATTAACGTCATAGAAGCTTATAATTTTCCCTAATTCTCCTTTGAATATGGGTATGGATCTTTGCATTAAAGTTCGTGGAAGTTCATTATAAGAGTTACACGTATTATCTCATTATTTCTAAAAATGTAAGAATCTGTCGAACTTGCGTGGTTTAAAGTCAACAATGAAGACTTGAGCTGATTGGGCTTTCCAATAACTCAATCTTCACTACAAAATAACCCTATCCTTAAGATAATATTTGCGTCATATTATTTTTTAAGGTTTCACTTTAATTCTCGTAATTTGATCTTAATATAGAATATTTTGTTGGTCGAAATCACTTTTCAAATTTGAATTAAAATTCAATTATTTTCCTACGAAATATTGAATTTGATCATATTGAGATTATGTTATAAAAGATTTGGGTTAGTTATGTAAATAAGATAAAATTGTATATATCTAGAATTTGTGATTTGGCATACTGGTTTACCACCGGTGTCAATTTGTAGGTTCTTATTTCACTAAACAAAGCGAGATGAGAGGGAACGACGAAACTAACTGATCAGATGGTATTAATTAAGGTTTATAAAAAATGTTAAAATCAACTTAAACCTCTAATTCATATTACAAACATATAATTCAATAAAACCTTCAAGATAAGTTTAAGAAAAAAGAACATTGAGAAAAAAAAATCTTACGACGATGAAAAAAAAAGACTTTGTGTTGTATTTCTTTGACTCTTTCATTATGAATCAAATCTGGTTACGTGACAATTTAAAATCTAAACAACAATCTGAAAAAGAAAACAGAAAAAGCAACTTATTAATCTAAGATTTAAAAGTAAATAAAGAAAAGAAAAGAAAAGGGCAATAAGAATGGAATTTCTCATTTTTGAGTTCAATTTCTTTTCAATTGTTGGCTGTTTAAAGGGGGAGTAAGCAGTAATCATCATGAAAACCCGAGGCCTGCTCTACGGAGCCTCAGCCCTATAACAAGAGATGGAAAATTAGACCACTTCTGGGCCTTGGCCTGGGTTACATGACCTCAAAATTGAGTTTCCAATTTCAAAGTAGGCTGCGGTTCCTCTCTCTTTATCTTCATAGAGTTATACTGCAAATTCTCTTTCCTCTTTTTATGATTTGTTAATTATGAAAACATTAGAACATTGGTTTTAATTGATATTTACTTTTTCCTTCAATATTAAAGAAAAAGGTTATTTGTATATATTTACTTTCTGTCTTATTTAAAAATTAGTGAATCACATGTATATTTTAATAAATGAGTATTGAAAATGTATATTTAATAACCCAAAAAAATGATAATAATATTAGATTTGAGTTGTAGAACATATTCTTTATATGCTTACCCACACAAAAAATATTAGATTTGAGTTGTGACTGAGAGATTCCAATTCATTTTAAAGACTTTAAGGGCCTACTACTTAGTGGTAAAAATGGATTAAGATTTGTAAATGATGATTATATTAAGTTTATCAATTATTTTTTATGTTATAAGTTTGATAAATAATTTATTTTAAGTGTGTTATATATAAACTACTACATATATTTTGAGATTTACCTAGTATACAATTAAGCATAAAAACTACAAATTTTAATATTATAAAAATAATATATTTAAAATATTTCAATTTATTACTAAAAAATTTAAACATCAACTAGACGCGTATATTATTAAGCTATTTTATTTATTATTTTGGGTATTATTTGTAGTTTGATATATTTAGTATATCTTTCATAATAAAAAGTTGACTTGGTATTGGATTCTATTATTTTAGATTATATAGTATATATTTGGAAGATAAGTTACTGTGAAACAAGAAATTTTAAATGAGATAGGACCCACAAGAAAGTTGGATTTGTTGGAGATATTTATCGGAGATTCTATTGATCATTGTAGCTGTGTTTTTACGTATGTGCGTGATAGATTGCACCACTTGATCTATCAGTTTTTCACTGAAAACATAAGCAGCCGATTGTTTATGTGCAGCTATGTTTTCTTTGTGTTTGTGTGAACATTACATAACATATCCATCATTATTGACAGCTGTGTTTTTTTGTGGTGGCGGTCCAATAATAAGATGGAGGGGCAAGTGCTATCGACTTTTTAGAAAGTTGTTTTTAATTAAAAAACAAAATATTTAGAATAATCTATTAGATATATTCATTAATCAAAATTTTCCATTTGGCACGTTACTTAGTTGATTGGACCGTGTGTGACCATCTAATTACAATTGAGACTCTTAAGTTAAATGAAATCACGAAAGCATGAAAATATGTGTTTACTAATCAAGAAAATCAAGCATACAAATTTGAGGATTACATATTTAAAAATTCCTATTCGTTCAATCGATTCAACTATAAAAATATTAAATTAATTAATTTTTAAGTCACCTAACACAAAATATAATATTGGAAGGAAAATGTTTAAAAAAGTCTTACGAGAATAAAAAGAATTTCACATAGAAGGATTTCTTTATAAGAGATCTGAGCGATCTTTTCTTCATATCTTATTACGTTAAAGTTTTTTATTAAAATTTGGTTCAGTCGCATTCTGTTGAGGTTGACCGTCGTTGTTCTGATCCATGGTCTGTGCGATTCTGACTGTGAGATACCTGCAAAACAGATAACGGCGGGCCGGGAGTTGATTCCCGGGAAGCCCCTCCGACGCTCAAGTCAGTATTTTTGAGAGGTTTTGGTAGTTGAGAATGTGGAAGAACAGCTAGGGTTACAGTCTCATACCTGAATCACGGTAGAATAATACCTTATATATGATGTGGATACTAGGTTTACGTAGATCTTTGCGTTTGCATAGGAGTCTAACATCTGATGAGCCGAGCGGGCCGTGTACGTATAGAGATGGGTCTGGGCCTAGCACAGCTAACCTAACCACCAATTAAGCAAAATCCCCCTCAAAATAATAGGAGAATGGAATACAACCTTCCTATCCTTCTAATCTGTATCTTATCAATACGATATTATTGAGATAATAGCATGTTGACGTTATTCTTATGGTTAATTTGAAACAAGCAAAAATTAGTGATATTGGCTCAATTCATCATAACCTCAGATTGGCTTAGGTAAGAGTTTGTAATTAGGGTTTGATGGAAACCAGACCCAACAAAAAAGAGGAGGTAGCCCAGTAAGCCCCATTGTGAATGGGCCACGCCATCTAAATAAAAAGAAATGAGTATTCCAACGGCTTATCTCATTCCCTTCCCACAAGTGGATTAGTGGCAAAAGCAAAAACGAAAGGAAGTCCACTTTTGTTTACTCTTAATTGCCCTTTCTTTTACTATTATTGTTATTCTTAGCTTTCTATTCGTCGCCTTCTTTAGTTTCTCCGGTCTCTCTCGCTTTTCAATCAGATCGCTCCTCTCAATTCCCACGAGAACTACTATACTGCACCGCCCATGACGCTTGGCTCTGGAGGATCTAGTGTAGTGGGTTAGTCCTTCGATCTTATAATATTAACTCGATGAGGCTTTTGTCCTAACTTCTGATTTCTGGTCTTCTTTTTGTTCTTGTTGCTTGATGGAATCTGCTCATGGGTTGTACTTTTTTTGTTCGTGTAGTTGTTTTCTGATGTGAGTTTCTGTTGGGTGTTTACGATTCTTCTGTTTGGGGGTGGTGGGTATTTGTTTATCGTAGCTTTGATGCGCGGAAACCATCTAGGATTTCTGCCTAGTATTTGATGTCTTTTGGGACGGTGTTGCTTTGTATAGTTCCTATTTTTGCATAGATGTAGTCATGATGTCAATCAATTTTATCTTTATTGAATTTGTAACTTTCTAGATTATTGAGTTTTTCTATGTTGTTTTCTGATCAGTTTGTTTGTAATTTGTTGAGAACTACGACTTTTGAAAATGTAAATCATATATCGCATGGCTTTTGTTTTCGTTTCAATACTGACTCAATCCAGTTAGTTGTTCATCATTGTGGTTATGGGTGTGTTAGCTTTAGGTTCAATTTTGGGGCTTGATGCCATGTAACCGCAGCAGAATTTATGACTTACGTTTAGTGTTTGAGTTTCTTTGCAGTCCCTCGGAACTTCAGATTACTGGAGGAACTTGAACGGGGAGAAAAAGGTATTGGTGATGGCACCGTAAGCTATGGGATGGATGATGGGGATGATATTTATATGCGCTCTTGGACAGGCACTATAATCGGGCCTCACAATGTAATTGCTTATTTTCAAGCTTAATCTTGTTTTGAATATTTCAATTCCGATGATACTGCAAGATGAGCATTGTGCTTTTAATGTAAATGTCTTCAAATATAGACCAATGTAATGGATGCTGATATAGGGTACATAGGACTATGATGTTTAGTCAAAAGGAAAGTGGTCCTGGAATCAGCCTACGGGCCTGAAGATTAAGATTGTCCTGGAGTCTTTTTTTTTTTTTGGTAGTGCTTGAGCTAGGTTTTTATCTTTTGTTAGTCCTGTTAGTCTGACCTTGTCAACTTAAGTTCCTCTGTGTTTTCCTTAAACATTTCTGCTTTAATCTTGTGAAAGCGGGTGCTTTTGAGGGAGTCAGGATCTCAATGTATTAGAATATATAATCTCAGCAGTAGTTCAAGAGATATCTGATATGTATGCTAAATTTTGCGATATTTTTCGTCTTCATTTAGGCTTGTAGTGGCTGATCCCCGATCATTTGCTCTACTCTATAAGTTATTTGAAGATGGATATAGATTTGTAGCTACTGATTCTTGGTAAGATGTGACTAGGATTTAAGTGATTCAAGGCCATATGCTCAAGTATGCTATAAGTTTCCAGTTAAATTTGTTATTTATAGATTCTAGAAATTGTAGAAAAGTCAGTTTTTAATCTATACAATAAAAATGTTTTAAGACTACAAAATGGAATTGATAGTTTCTTATCATGTGCTATGGTCCCTGGCATCTTGACTGGCTGGAAAGTTATGTAACTTCTCCTCTCTTCCTTGTTAGACTGTGCATGAAGGTCGCATTTACCAGTTGAAGCTGTTCTGTGACAAAGATTACCCAGAGAAGCCACCAAGTGTCCGTTTTCATTCTCGGATCAACATGACATGTGTGAACCATGAAACTGGAGTGGTATACTCAATGCCCCCAATGTTCTTATCTATTTGATACTTGAATTTTAAAGTTTATTGGTGCCTTAGACTGTTCTTTTTCTTATATATATATATATATATATCTCTCCCCAAACTATAGGCTATTTCGTTTGTGTTTGTGTCCTTCATTCTCTGGTTCAGTTGACTTAGAAGTTGATTCCTTTAGCTAGACTCAACAAGCTGCAGAAATCTTTATTTTTGTATCTCACCTGTCATTATAGTTAATTTCATTGTTTTTGTGGATGGAGTTTGTTTTCGATGATTGGATTCTGATTTGGGATTACTGCAGGTGGAGCCAAAGAAGTTTGGGGTTATTGCAAATTGGCAGAGAGAGTACACCATGGAGGATATACTCACTCAGTTGAAGAAGGAGATGGCAGCCCCGCATAACCGAAAACTGGTGCAACCTCCAGAGGGTACCTATTTTTAGCTTTTAAGGGTTATTATAGACCATATTGCTTTTTGCAATATGCAATATATAGTTTGCAATACTGTGTCAATCTTGTGAACATTAAGAACATACTGGTGAACTCCTGAAAAGGATGCTCCAGTTACTGCTGCTCCATGGCTTCATTGTCATTTTGTTGTCATCTCTTACAAAACTGTGCTGCAGGGATGCTGTTTGATTTATGTTACTTATGCATGTGTCGAATGTAATGGCTGTCTAGTATTAATTCGCTCAAGCTTTTATCAGCACATTCAATTCTCTCTATTCTATTCTATGTATATTCTCCATATTGCTGGTGGCTGATTGGAAAATGACATCTGACGGCTATAGCTGGAAATTTCTTCAGCCAGTTGATCTTCTGTTGGATTTTGCCTGTTGGTTTTGGTTCCGATGATTCAATCTTCAGATTTTCTTTGTTGGGGCACTTGTTGCAGGCAAAACATGTCATTAGCAATTCTAAAGGATATTATAGTGTGGGACTTGGTTGGATGTGGATAACCTGAAGCTGAATGATCCTTTTAGCATGATGTAGCATTTTTCTTACAACTTCTAGAGGGTATTCGTGTATGTTAACACAACTTTAGTGGGTAGTTCTGTATGTTAATTTGAAATTTGGAGCCCTGATCAAGAAGCCAGACCTTCAATTCAGAACTCAATGCATCTGGTTTGGCTGTGTGATGGGCGGTAATGTTCCTGGGAAAAGACTTTATGCTGCTGTCCTTGTTTCCGCAAATCCCAGTTAAGGAGAACTCCTTTACAAGTTGAATCACAGTCGCACTATTCAGGTATGTAGGAACATATGGATAAGCACAGCTATTTTGGTCGGGCGAGGTTGGCTTGGTCCCTCGGCAAATGCTGAAATTTGATTATAATGAATGTGACTACTGATAAACAAAATCTCATGAAACTGAGATTCTGGACCGTATGCTTTAAAGCATAATTAAGTTATGGCTTTACTTGCCAGTTTTCAATCTCATTGCAAGTATTCTTTCTCAATTTGCCCAACTGCGTAGAACAAGTCCTCAATGTCGAGCTCGCCATTGAGAGGGGGAGTGAGATGACAGGGGAAACTTGCATTCTTGGTAGGGCTAGGCAATTGTCGCTGGCAAGTAATCCACAGGCGGATGTATTTGGGAAAGTAAATTTCTCCGAATTGGTGGCGAGGTAGTGGATGATGTCATTAATGTTGAATTACACCTGGTACTTGATACGTAAACGTACGACTTTGCGAGAAAGAAAACAATGCCCTGAACCCACGATGGACAAGCCACGTCAACTACATTTCATATCATCTCGTTCCTCAAAACCTCTTTTTCAGATAATGCAGCTGAGGCACTATGATTTGGATTTGTGCATATTACTAATGTCAATGTGGTCGAAGTCATGAAAATTAGCCATGAAGGATATGTGACTAGTTTTCTTACAATAAGTCAGATTAGTGATTAATTTTTTTTGTTTATTCTTTCAATTTTGTTTTAAGACTAGTGGATGATTTTTTAAAGTTTTGAATTAGATTATAATTATAAAAATTTTAATTAATTTAGATAAAAGATTTCAAAAGTTATATTCTATTAAAATTATATTTTAAACTCTATATGTTTCTATTTAATGAGTAAAAAGTAGTGGTATTAGTATCATACTTGCATGTCTAAAAGAAAGTAATATAGATAAAAAAAAAGAGCACAAAGAAAGTAAAATTTTTCATCCCTTATAAACAACAAGTGAAACGATATAACAAATAGTAATTTACTCTGCTGAGAAAAAAGTTTATCTATAAACATACAAGGAGATCCATCAAAATTTTCCCTCTTTTTTCTTCAACTTTTTTTCCAAGTTCATTATAACTCAAGTATTTCTCCTTTTTTTTAATCTAAGTCTCCTCCTTTAGGCTGGTCTGATCCCCTTCCTTCTTTCTCCTTCTCAACTTTTCCTGTCTCTTTCAAGTACTCTCTTTCCATTAAACTTCTTCTGGATATCTCATCCTCAGTGACTCTGTGTTTGTACTTTCCGTTTAGTTTCTTTTTCCTTTCCGACTAGCTTTCTTTGACATTTCAAAACTACTAAAAGCTTTCCTAGGTTCAATATTAAGTGCAACTTTCTACAACATTTCTTGTCCAAAAAGATATTAAAGTCATTTAATATATAAGAAGATGGGAAACAACTTTGTGGAAGATATTAAAAGTAAACTCTAGTTCGAAAATGTTAAAAAAGTAGAAAAGTTGGTGAAACAAGGCATAACAAGGTGCCAGATATGCATAGAGACAAGCATCTATCTTTTGCAAATGGCTTAAGAAGTTGAAAAACAAAATAAGTTTATTACTAGAGTTGATTCTAGATCGACATCATACTCGTCTTGATTTTACCTAAGAAGTTATGAATCAAATCCTAAATTGATTACAATTTAGTGTCAAGTACCAGTTACATATTGGTTAACAATTACTAAAAGTTCTAAAACATAATCGGTCCCAGTATTGAAGCTATTCTGAAATTAGTTATTTGGCATAACTTATGAAAATGTATTATTTCTCAACTTCAGTTGGCCTTGGGCTCTTATTTCTTTTAACTATAACTATAAACACTTGTATTAGGTTCAATATAGGAGACTTTTTAAAGGTGTTTGACAATCACTTTGAGTTATTTTCATAGTTTAGTCTTTATTGGCATTAAAGGAGGAATTGGAGCAAGATTAGAGGAGCAATTGGAAATTTATCATTAATCTTTTTTCTACTCTTTTTCTCTATGATGAGAATTATTTGTTATGCTTTACTTTCATTATATTTGGTGGCTAGAAACCATAATTAGAGTTAAGGAGATAGTTTACATAGATTCTCCAATTATCAAAACATGATATGATTATTTGATTAGTTGAACTTATTTTCTTTATTCTTAATTATTGAGTTTATCCTTGGACACTATAGATTCAATCTTAAGGGTTGTCTAAAGGACCAAAAGGTGAAGTAGAATCCTTATAGTAGGAGAATAAACACTTTAGTACTAGAGAGTGACATTATCCTAGACTATTGTGATAACCAAATAGATTAACTATACTTTTTTTTATTAGGTTAAATTATGCATTGAAAGATGGTGGTTACCTAATTAGATATACATGTGTGCCTCGAGAGAGGGCATATGTAATTTAGATTAGTTATTATTTCAACTTAGATAATCAAACTTATATGATAATTAAAATTCACTATAAGTGAAACCCAAAGCCTTAACGTTTGAGTTATTGTTTCTCCTTTTGTTATTTGATTTGCATTATTTTTGTTAGTCTAGTAGTTAATTATATTTTATCAAATTTATTTCCTTTAGTTTCATTGTTAAACTAGGATTAATAATTATAGTGACATAGTTCCTTGTGGGATGAATGCTTTGGATTACTACTACTACTACTACTACAACAACAATACTTTGGATTACTCTAGTTTATAAACTTGCTACAATGAACTTTATATGCTTATAGATTAGTTCAACTAAGTTCTTAGCGCTATTGCTAAAAAAAATAATTTGTAATTTTTATTAGTCTTATTTTTGTTTATTGTATTTTTATGTTCTTTTACTTTTAATACTTTTATTTGTTTTAGGTCGTTAATGTGAGATAGGAGATCTAGAACTGATAACTTATATACCCTACTTCGATTTGATCATAAAATTAAATGAACTTGTAGAAAGAACAAAGCGAGAAGGAGAGCAAAGATGGCTACACATCAAGAGAATATAGTTGTCAATATGGATCGAGAGTCATAAAGAAGATACATGAGGGACATCTAATTCTTTGTGATTAGTACATTAAATTGAGCCAAAGGGTAATGAACTATGGACTTAAACAAGTACATTATCACTTGTTCTCGACCATTAGTGGATACCTGGGGAAGACATGGTCACATTCATAAATCCAAACACTTCCACTTAATGGCCTTATAGAAGATGAGCTTCGAATGAGGTGTTTTTCATATTGTACGAGAGATCAAGCAAGGACATAATTAATCTTAATCAAGGTGGAATCTGTAAGTAGTAGGACTAGGTTTATATGCATTCATATTAAGATTCGTCCCTCAACACAAGACCATCAAACTAATTATCTTTGAACAAAAGGAAGGGGAAGCATTTTATGAAGCTTGGGAGAGATACAGAACTCTACTTAGTCAGTGCTCTCATCATTAATATTCCTTATAGTTGGTGATGTGGTTCTTCTATAAGAGCCTTACATTGACATGACAAATTTTGGTAGACACTATAATTTAAAGGATAATATTCACAAAGATTTCTAACGAGGTTAAGGAGATTATAAAGACTTTGGGAAGAAATTTGTTAACTAACACAGTAAGGGGAAATCGAAGGCAATTCTTTATAACGTGCAAAAATCTTCAAACTTGGTAGCACGTAGTTGACCTCTTTAATTAGTTGAATATGCTTTTAAATTGAGATATGAGTAATAAAGAGGGCATATTACCAATGTGGAAATGTATGGAGATCGATTCCATACATACATAATGTTGAGTCAGCCTTAAATTTCATTGAGGAAGCAAACTACATGGTTACATATGAAGGGAAGAAAGCTATGAGGAATGACCCATTCTTTAATAAGTATAATAGAAGTTAGAGGAATCACCCAAATGTTTCATGGAAGGAGTAAGGAACTAGAGTAGGTAGACCTATGGGACCACTTGGGCTTAAAAATAAATCTCAGTTTCAGTAGCCATCACCATGAAGAAATGGTTTGGAGGAGACAATTAAGCAATATATGTTTATCATTGGGAGTGAAATTGGATAAAGTGGACTAAGCTAAAAAACTAGTACAATATAATACTGCCTCCATTTATAACTTTAAGACATAAATAAGCTAACTAGCTAAGGTGGTGAATACAAGAAATTAGGATATACTTTAGAGTAAAACCAATGTTTTACCTAAGCACCAAGTATGTAACATCACATTAAGGAGAGATAAAACACTTTATTTTGATTTTTTTTGGGTAAATCAGTAAACTTTATTTTGATATTACTAAAGAGGAAGTTAGAAAAAGCTAAAGAGAATAACGAGTAAGATAAAGACAAAATGGAATTGGTGGTAGTGCCTTCTCTAACTGGTGTCGATCAAAAGTAGAGACTTGGACCTTATGTGAAGCCTTATATATTGCGATTCTCATACCCTTAAAGGCTTAAAAAGAAGACTAATGAATATATTTACAAGAAAATTTTAGATATCTTGAAGAAACTAAAGAACAATATACCCTACATTGAATTATTAACTTAGATGCCTTTTTATGTAAAGTATTAGAAGGAGATCATCTCCAATAAAAATAAGTTATGCTATTATGCACTTGACCGAGCAATATATTGCCATCATAGATAATAAATTACCTCTAAGTTGAAGGATTTAGGGAGCTTTACGATTCCTTATCAATTTGGTGCTTCTAAAAATAGTAAATGTTTATATGATTTAGGTGCTAGTATAAATCTAATTCCTTTATCTATTTTAAAGAACCTAAGAATAAGGAGCTCAAACTAACAAATGTGTTATTCTAGCTAGCAAATTATTTCATTAAGTACCTAATCGAGGTTGTGGAAAACCTACTTATGAAAGTTAGAAATTTTATTTTTCCTATCGAATTTCTAGTGATGGATATAGAATATGACATTAAGGTTCTCATTATCTTTAGTGAGACCCTTCTTAGCTACTGAAGGGGTTGTTATTGATGTGACTAAGGGAAAGTTGAAATTTAAGGTGGATAAAGAAAAAAAGAGCTCCACATTTACAAGACCTTGAAAAGAGCTCCTACCTTAAATGATGAATATTTTAGGATGGAAGTAATAGACCCTATTATGTATGAAGCTCCTAAAGCTAGTGGTGTTGAGTTAAAACAGATATACAAAGGTTTATGACTTAAGGAGCAAGAGGATGACTGCGTAAGTAAGGATGATGTTGTAAGGTTAGAAGGATAACTTGATGCTTTACCTTTACTAAAAGAGTACCTAATATGAACTTGAAGATCTTATCTCCTTATTAGCATATGCACACTTAGGAGATGATACAATGTAACGTAATACATACTTTTCCTCTTTTTATTCTAATCAAAATTGGAAATATGAACATCTAGAGGCCAATGCTTAACGATAAAAGAGTTTAAAGGGAAGTCTATCTGAAAGAGTTTTAAAGCACTTGTTACGAGACAAACTACTAATTCTACATCTCTTTTCTTTTATTTTACTATCTTTGTTTGTTATTTTGTGTATTGTTTTATACTTGTTGTTGGTAAGTTTCATAGACTTTCTTGGAGTTTTACCTTACCAAACATGAAATTAAGAAAGAATTCTTAACCTTAATTACCCCTATTTGATTGAATTTTATATCTTAATTATTTTTCAATGAGGGTAATACCATGTTTTAGTGTGGGGGAGTTGAAATTTATAATATTTTTCATTAGTTTTTATGTTTTAACTAATATTATTTATTTATTAAGTTTTTGATTTGATGTGTTTAGATTGTGGTTAGTTCTATTATATTTCTAGACATTCCCTTACGTTGTTTTGACATCAGTTCCTATTTCTCCTTATTGACCAATGTTGATTATACTCTGTAGCCCCCAATTCATTCTTTAACTCGAATTTTCTATTTTCCATTAAGTCTCATTTCCCATGAATTTTGGATTACTAAACATATAATACATAAGTATAATAATTTTAGAGATAAGAGAAGTTTCCAAGGAACTCACCTTTTCGGAAGTATTAGAGGCAACAATATTGACAGTTCTATTCATCTCCTTATGGATTAGAGATTCTCTATCTCCTTCATTCTTTGGTCCCAATCATCGATCCTCTCCTGATTTTCACTTACGTTGATCTCTAACTTCAAGAGCCTAGCCATTACTTTAGCTATGACATCTCTTGTGATGGACTTGTATCTCTTGCCCTTGTTAGTAGGAGGAACCATTTTGACCTTCCTTCCTTCATAGGTAGTCACTTCACTTGAACCAGCCATCTTGACGATACCTAAAGGAACTCAAATCATGCTTTGATATCACTTGTAACGGGCTTAGACTTTTACCAACATTTGTTTGGCACTTGAGTACAAAAAGGATGGAAGAAATGAGTTAAAATGAACTAGGGGTTGTAGAGAGTAATCAACATCAGTCAATAAAGAAAAATAGGAACTGATGTCAAAATGGTGCAGGAGAATGTCTAGAAATATAATAGAACTGGTCCTGGTATTAGAAGTATACCTAACACTGGTCTTATGAAAGAGCAAGGACTCTAAAAAAGCAAAACATAATTGAAACTGATATAGGAAGTACGTCTAATGCTAGCTTAAAAGTGAGTAACATTTTGAATAATCAAATCAAACTGACGATAGTTTTTAAACTGTGCTTGGTATTGGTCTTACCCTGGGACCCTAACATTATATAAGCCCATATTACCTCTATACTTAGATTTTCATTTAATTATCAACTTTAACTAAATTCAAGATTCAAACACTAAATCCTTTCCTAAAATAGAAAACTTATCTTCCTTAACATCAAATTATACGCCAAACATCAAGTTTCTACACCTAGATGGAGAAAATTGGGAATTTTGATATGCAAAATGATTTTGGAGATGTTAAGCATCTATCTTAGGTTTCACATTAACCAAGTAAGTTAATTCCTCCAATATCATGGTTGTAGTATATTGAAGATGAAAATTAAGTTTAAGTTGGACAAAAATTTCAATTAAACTATTGCTATTATAAAACTATGAGAAATATTAGCTTTGGTATTATGGAATTATGTTGGTTGTGATATGTGGTACAAGATATTATGCTACATTAAGGTTTTTTTTAATTGTTGGAGGTGTGGAACAAGTTCTGAGGAATTGTGAATTTGAGGAGTGCAATTATGAATTGTGGTGAATTGTGGAATAGTTTATTGATTAATTGTTGAAGGAATGCCTCCAAAATATAAGAGAAAAGCTACATGAAGGTAGGTTCCTGCTTATTATTTGACACCATCCACTTTAGAGGACATTATGAGGTTCAAAATTTTAAAGAATAAGAAGTGGTATAGCAAGAGGAGCAATAATGTCATAATCATTGAAAATGTTTTCTGAAGTTTACAGTGGGATTATTGTTGGGCCCCGTTCCCGAAGCCCAAAAATCTGAACCCAAAACGGAAAACGCTAGCGGGATCCTATAAGGCTATCCCAACGAACCCTAAATCGAACAAGACAACGAGAAGCAGCTTCGAAAACAACAAAAATCGCAAAACCCTAAAGCTGACCCGAGGATATCAGTTAAAAGGACACACATGTCCGTTAAACGGACATCGAATAGTCAAAATGATCAAACTTTCCCGAGGCTGTCCGTTTAAAGGACACACGCTGAGCAGAAACCCTAAGCTTATCCGAGCATGTCCGTTAAACGGACTTGCATGTCCGTTTAACGAACAAATGCTGGACAAAGGAACCAAAACATCCGAGAAGGTCCGTTAAACGGATCTGAATGTCCGTTTAACAGATACAAGCTGGAGACGCACACCAAATCCACCCGAGAGTGTTCGTTAAACGGACACACATGTCCGTTAAACGGACACCCTCTAGGCAGCAAACAAAAATCAGGCTTCTTCCAAGCTTTTTCCCAGCTTCCACTCAAACATCAAATACACTTCTAAGCTTATTAAAAACAATCCTTCAACCTCAACACCATTTCGAAATCATTTAAAAACCAACCTAATTACATTAAACTGCACAAACCTCAATTCATCCATTAATAACATTCACAATTCAACACATTCAATATGGCACAAGTCACAAAAGCTTGAAAAAGGGGAACTTTCAAGTTCCTCATTCATTTTTATTTCAAAAGCGAGTGATATGTGCTTAATTGTTGATATTTTTAATTGTTTTCACTTAGCGCTTATTGATGCAAAAATGATTAAAATACTCACTTTAATTCATATTTGATTTTAGGTACAATTTGGGAGCAAAGAAATTAAAGTGAGTCAAAAACTCCTTATTTGAGACATTTTCTGAAGATCAATATCCGGTTGTCTTCATAGAGTGGACAAAGAAAATTAAAAGACAGAAATTGAAAGACAAAGAAGAGGTTGCATTTAATTAGGGAAATCAGCGACAAATACAAAAATTCAAGAGAGGCATCCTAAACCATCCACAACAATTGACGACGCATAAGGCAGCAAAGGAATTAAAGCAATAAATCAATAGCAAGAGAGGACCAAGAGGCGCAAACACTGGAGACCAACGTATCTGACAAAAATGAATTTAAGAGACAGCTGGCGTCTTTTGAAGAGGAGAATTAAATCAGAAGCAGTGGCGGCGTGAATGTTAGTAAGGCAGGAGGATGCTGTGCGTTTTATTAAAAAACGCACAGTAAATGGTGAGGACGTTACATCAACAAGCATGGAACAATTAAAAGAGTGAGTAGTGTTTACGGTGGCAATTAATTGAAGAGGATGCAAGCACAATGCAAAGTCACGCAACGTACAAGGATTAAAAGGGCAGACAAGGAAATCAAGCAAACTTGGAAGCAACATACGAGGACAGCAAATTGCGGAATTATAGACAATCAATAGAAAACAACAGACACGGAAGTATTGAGGGCATTAAAGAGGAGCAGCTCACGTTATTGCTACACATAATTAAAGGGCCAATTAACAATCGCGCATAAGGAGAGCATGAAACGTGGACGCTGGAGACGTTTTGGAAGCAATTAAATGATTGTCTAAGGCAGCAACAGAGAGCAAATTTAAATTAAATCAGAGGGCACAGGAGAGTCACGCGGACGGCACAAAGCAAGAGTAACAAAGCAGCAAACGCGTGGAGATGCAACAAGCAATTAATGGTCCATGAAACAACAAATTAAAAATGGATTAGAGAAGCAACACGTGGAGAATCAAGGAGCTAAAGACGCAGAAGGCAATACACGGAGACCTAGGCTTGGAAGGCAGAAATAAATAAGAGAGCAATACAGAGGAGAATAAAAACAAGAGCTGGTGGATAGTTGTCGGCGCATGAGAGTCACATAAGCGAAAAAACAGTGGAGCTATTGGGCGGCTTGGGTTGGTGACTGAGGAAGCTTGAGCTAGCGTGACCCAGGAATAGCGCAGACACAAGGAGGCTCAATAGGCGTTTCGACGCTGCAACAAGGACGCCAGACTACAGGAGAGAAGGATTTAAAAGGTTGCAAGATTTATTCGTAAAAATCATCTACAGTGCCGACAGAAGAGAAGCAAAGAGTGGAGAGCAATGTATTCGTTGATGGTGACCTTTATTGGTCACATCAATGAATAGTAGACACAAAGCTGCAATGAATAACAAGACAGTATCGGTGCAACGCAGAACAAGGAGCTACAGTAAAAAGTTAATTAGGGATTCTTTGGTTAGGGATTGGACGGGGCTGAAGCAATTTATTAGGAAAATACTTATGAAGGGCTGAACGTTCCGACACCGGTTCGAAGGTAATATCGACGCCGACGATCCGGGGTTAAGTATATTTTAATTATTTTGTTGTTTCTTTCTCTCGTTAGGAATTGATTGTGTTATCCTGTTTTAACTGATTTGGGTTTTGTGTATGGATAATCGGACTTTCGTTATTGTTCGGTTATTTATGTATGGACCTATTGGG
>JANKOE010000005.1:62813985-62825060 GCA_026284465.1 Erythroxylum citrifolium | reverse complement strand
CAAAAATCTACTCTTTATATTTTCTATTTAGAAGTTATATTTTTATGTGCTATACAACCCGATGGATATCCAAAAACTTGAACAACCCAATGGATTTGGATATGGGTAGTAAATCGTAAAAACCGATGGATATGGATATAGATATGGGTTGAGTTATAAAAAATGGATATGGATATGGGTAAAGTAAAACCCGAGCCGAACCCTACCCATTGCCATCCCTATTTGGTACTCATAATTTGTACCCTACGTAATTGCCTATTAACTAAAACTAGAAGTAGAAGCACTAACCGTCAGCTTAACCTACAGCTGCTTAATCTATCTTCAGATCTCCGTCTATAGGCGAGTTAAAAGGGACAGCAAAAAATTGAATACTAACATAGGGTGGCCTTTTACAATTAGCATCGGTCGCTATATCGTTTGCTTGCATGCTTGCGTTAGACAATCAGTTTGATGGAAACTGATCGAGCACATAGTATCACTTGGCATGAATTGTGTTCTTGTATTTGTCTTTGAAATGTACAAACTACCTAAAAATAGTTGTGCTCTCATATCCACTGTCTTTCGAGTTCAAGCAATGAAGTAATATTAAAGAAGCCTTCCCTATTTCAGTTGGTGTTATTGTCATTTACTTATACTAACTATTGTTTTGATCATTGCTTAACAAAATGCTTTCATTAATTTAACTTGTGTATTTAGCGAGCAATACCTGTTTATTCTCAAAACATATTAGCATTTTATATAGTTTTTAGTGAAACTTGTATGACATCTAGCATTAATATGTTTGAAAATGTTGAACAGACCTCAGGTGATTCTAATCATGCTTTCCGATGTTTTGAATAACTCTACAAAGTCATGAATCATATGAAAGGAACCCGGCTCCAATACTGATGGTGCTTGGAACCCCAGTTCCAATACGATTTTCTCGGGAGGTCTGCTTCGGGATTGGGACGGGAAATGGCGAGGGGGCTTCCTACAGAAACCCGGTAGGGGATCGCCGTTAGCTGCGAAATTATGGGGGATGCAGACGGGCCTTCAGCTAGCCTGAGACCGGGGCTATCGGAATATTGTGGTCGAAGTAGACTCTCTTGAAGTTGTTAACATTCTTTCCGCTCCCCCCCGAGGCTCTGACTGAGGATTTTTTTTTGTTGACAGGCATTCAGCAGTTTTTGCACAGAGAATGGACGATACAGTTTCAGCATGCCTTCAGGAAGGAGAACCGGTGCGCGGACAACTTTGCTCGTCTCGCTGGCATTTTCCGACCAGGCCTTTACATCCTACTAGAACCCCTGGAGGGTATTCAGGAGCTTCTCCGGCTCGATGCGTAAGGCACAAAGTACCCTAGAGCGTTGATTTAGTTTTGTAGTCTCCTTTGTATACCAAAAAACAAAGTTTAATCATCCAACTTAAAAGTTAAGATGTTAGTGTCAATCAGCTTTAGCTCAATTGGCATTATTTTATGTCTTCCCTCCAGGCTCCACCTCTAAAGCTTGTACTTAACCTAAAAACTCTACATTAGAATATTAAATTTCAGTCTATCTAGAATTGGATTTCACGGCGAGGATAGTCCACCTTCCGATCATTTAAATTTCCACTCAATAGTTTTAAACAATAATTATATATTATATAGTCTCCTTTTTTATAAAATTCGAGTCTTTTTCAGCTCATTGGATCCCGACATCTCGTAGAAATAAAAATTCCTTATATTTTGGGTTAGATATGTGAAAAAATTGTTGGAAAGTAGTAACCGTACCCCACTATACTGTTGTAGAAAGTGCCATCAGTTATCTAAGTACCTAAAATTTAAACAAAAGAAAGGTAAATGTTAACTGTAGTCCCATGTTCAAGAATATGAAACGATGCCTTGGCGTTTATCTCTGACAGGATTCTAGTCTCAGTGAGCGAAACTTCTAAACCATGTGCCGCACCAATTTTAAAACTCATTAATTTGCACGATAAGCAACGTTGAGACAACGTTAGATCCAATGTTAATTAGTTGGGTTAGGAATATGGTAATAACAATCAAGCTATCCTAATCCTAGGTTAAAATTTAGCTTCCTGGTTTACTTTTTCTGATTACGACAATAATTTATTACTGATGTCATCATGAAGGTCCAAACTCTCTTGTTCTGGTTTCCCTACCAAAATCTGAAATTCCCAAGTACATAAAATTGCAATCTTCAATGAGAAAAATGAAGGAAAATGTTCACATTATCAAAGGCAATGTCGTCAATTGAGACCGGGCTCATAAACAAACTTACTACTAATTGCTTTTATATGTAAAACTACCGAGCTTATGTATAAACTTATATCACCATAGTGACCACTGATTACAAGAGTCAAATCGATCGGAATATATTTCAACTGGGAAACAGTGATATCAATTGTAAGAAATTAATATTTGGAAGGTGTTATTGACGTTTCTTTTTCTTTTCTTATAGCTACTTAGATGATAAGAAGGGATGACCTGATTAATATGTGCATTATTCGACCCGAAAAAATAGATATGGAAACTAAAATATAGATTTTAAATAGATTATGAAAAATTGACGTAGATATGAATTTAGATATGGGTCTAATGATAACCCAAATCGATGGATACCTATATCCTACCCGTTTTTATTAACTCTATTTTTCTGTTTTTTTTCTTGAATATCTACGGTTAAATATAATAAAATATTAATATTTTCTGAGAAAAAACAGTTTTAAAATTTTCACTTTACTCCTCAGTCTTCACATTTTTCATCATATTTTATTTTCTTATAAGATAATAATAATACAAATGATATGGAGGTGAAGTTTTACATGTTGTGGAGTTCACACAAAAACAATTTGAAGCTTTAGATATTAGTTCTTGAGTGTAAAAAGTATATGTTGTGTTTGTACTAGACATTATGATTTTTATTATTTCAATTTTATGATTTTTTAAGACAAATAAATCAAAATCTTCACTTATTATTATTAAAATAATTTTGATTTGGAGCGTTCGTAAAAATCTGCTCTTTATATTTTTTATTTAGAATTATATTTTTATGTTCTACACAACCTGATAGACATCCAAAAATTTAAACAATTCAATGGATTTAAATATGAGTAGTAAATCGTAAAAACTAATAGATATGAATATGGATATAGGTTGAGTCATAAAAAATAGATATGAATATGAGTTGAGTAATACCCGAACCGAACCATACTCGTTGCAATCCCTAATGATAAGGAATTATGGATATCAGGGTCATCTAATCTGATGGTTGTAGGTGGTTGGACTCAATCCGTGGGCACTCCTAAGTTTGGTCAGCATCACCTGGCCACATTTGATTATTCCTGCCTCACGCAAACAAACAAACCCTATAACCGTTTGGCCTCCAGGCTTTTATCTGTCAATACTTTGGAAGAAGCCAAGATTTAATCTATAGTACGTCCAAGAAACAGCTAATATGTGCAGTAAATACTGAAACAATGACTCTTTAATGAGATGACATTTTCGAGAAACTTTTGCGTTCACACAAAAGTTGTGACGAGAGGTCGCATTGAACTGGGTGTCTGCCCAGTTCATCATTAGCTTTGGTTAAGCTTGCATTAATGATCTTGTAATAAAGTACAAAAGAAGCCCGGCTTGGTAATTTTTTTCCTTTTTTTTGGATAAGAACTAAGGACTAAGGAGTAAGGAGCCCTCCTTTTTATCAGCCATTAATTACTCCTTTTATCTAAATCTTCTGAATCTACTTTGTTTTACGTGTCACATTGGGTAGTTAGTTATGAAGACGAACAGGTCATTGAAAGCTGATGCCACTACTGTTCATGATGACTCGAATGACACAATCTTAAATGTGGAAGTTAGCTACACCCGACAGCCGCTTATCCTTATCATCAAGTCGCGGTCCTTACGTTTGATTACTGTTTGTAATTTAATAGCCTTAAATATCTCTGTTCTAATAACCTTAACAGATGTATTCACTGTTCCGAGTTCTGGAGGTAGGTGAAGAGGTTGCACAGAATTAAGTAGACAAGGTCTTGCGGTTAGGGTGTTTTAACCTGTTTTTTTTTTAAAATGTGGTTTGCATTTATATTTATCTTACGTAAATATATAAATAAAATTTAATAAAACAAAGTTAAAATTATCACGAGGGAAGAAAGTAACTAGTACCCTTGAGTAATTGACCAGCTCAGTTTTGACAGTGACCTGTGAATAGGACTATTATTAAGCCGCCCTGGGGCTGGGACTGTCATTTCCTCATATGGCCATGTAATTAAATGCGCTTTTACTCCTGGTAATTGTTTGTTTCTTATGAGTCAAGCTTGGCCCAAGCTGATCAGTTGTTTTAATGGGCTTGAGTGTCAATCTCAGCGTGTTCGGGTCAACTGATGGGTTGGGCATTTTTGACATCCGATTCTTTTTCATGAAAATGAATCAATTCCTCTTCTAATTGTTCCATATGTCAGTGCGACTGCGACGAAGGTGATTAGCTTATTCTAATTATCTGAACCTCTTGTTTGTTTTTTTCAACTTCCCAATTCGATAAAAATCTGATGTGTCTGCCATACGCCAAACAAAACTTTTCCTTCTGGTTCCTCCAGCCAATAATTTGTAGCTAAAGGCTAAAGGCTACAAATTATCTGATTTGATATGGAAAAGGAATGAGTTGGTACCTCATCCCTGTTTCATTTTTGTGACAGATGTGGGGTGGCATGTTAACACTTCGTCACATCATACAAATGGAACCTCCTGAACTTACTTTGTAGTTCAGAATGATCACAGGTCCCTTAGATTAGAAGAGCCACAGTAACCTGGGACGCCATTGTTCTTCATTCCTCTCAGTGTAACACATTGGGAGTGAGATCATTGTGGGACATCCAAGATCCCATTTAGGGGACAAGTCGGAAGGAATGGGGGGTTCCTTTTGTCCTGGATTGCCACTTACATCCATTAAGTCTGCATATCAATGCACCAGATCCTAATCCTTTGCACTTGTGAAGGAAAAAAAAGAGAGTTCCAGAGGTTCTCATCCAAACTTGGCATTCCTGTTTATAAAGTGAGAGGATCTTTTAGTCTTCCATGATTCAAAGGTTCATCAATGTCTGGTCTTTATCAAACAGTACATCTCTTCGAGACATTAGATAGACAAAGCTATTTGCCATTGTCATGCAAAATTGGTCCCCGATATGCATACCAAATTTGGATGAAATGGTCCAAAAAATAGGAATTTCGGGTTTTGTTGACTTGATTCAATTCTTACATTGTCCCTGCGCTATGCTAGAAAATAGAAAAGTTGTACAACTTAAGTTCAGTTTCCGTTTCGTTTCCTGAATTGCAAATGAACCAAAACATATTTCACTTCATCAAAAATTTCCTGGCAACTCAGATCGGTTTCTGGTTTATCACTCTCTATGACATTGTCCAAAACCAACTCACTGTGATTTCTTTTTGTAGCGGACAAGTTCAGTACAACATGACGAGCTGTCCCCCACTACCAAAGGGAAAGGGAACGTAGTATTCAGAAAGATGATCGTAGTCGCTGCTTAATCAAACTGATTTGATCCTTTTAGCAAAGCCATTAACATTATAGTACTTTTTTTCGCTGTTTCCTGTAAATTATTAGAAGGGGTTGCTTGTTGAAGCTGTCACAACTCGGAACCCTGCTTTTCTTGACAAGAGATTCAAGGAGGATGAGTTGGATTGTCTTCTCTAACGTCTCTTTGGCAGCATGAACTAGAGATACCTGTCCACTTGCTTCTTGTTGTCATTGAAGGCCCATTCTGTTTCCACTAGAAAAAAAATTAAAGATTCTCCTTGGATTTGACTATCCTTTTAAAGCAGACCACATTTAAAGTCCTTTAATTGACGACACCAGCTACGTTGATTTCTAAAATAGTAACTGAGAAAGAAAGAGAGATTTCAAGTAATAATGAATCGTCTCGGTTGTGTTTCTGGCGGTGCCTGTGCTTCCCTCCAATTTAACTCCATTCATTGTTCAGTCTCCATCTCAATTAAACTCCAATAAATTCTGCTGAAATTGAGTATCATTGGAGAGAAGTTTCACTTTTTATCAATTAACCAACCAAAGAGTAATACAGTTGGCGATCTTCAATATGAAAGACTTAAATTATCATAAATTAGAATTTAATGATAATAATCATTTTCTACAATATGTCTTAAAAACGTCATAAATAGACCTTGTGAATGACAATACCACCAAGAAGCTTATAATAGAAAGGCTTCAACTTAAGCAATAGTGTAAAGTCCTCCACTATTGGCATTAGTAACATAAAGCCCGACATCGTTATTCCCAAGTGAAAGTGAGGCACGTGGAGATGCATCTGAAGATATGAAATGGCAAGGAACGGTATAAGCTCCACTTTATAACCTCTAATCTCAAATTTCACAGGTGAAAATTATCATTTATATAGTATTAAAATAAAATTCATCTTCAAGCCTCAAGAATTGTGAGGCATATTAGAAAATGGGTTTGGTGAACAAAATACATTGATAGGAGCAACGGTTGAGGAAAATCAAAGGAAATATGTAAATGCTTTATTCTTCATTCAACATGCTCTTGATCATGAGATAATCCTTATATTATAGTAGCTACCACTAACAACGCATAGGAGATCCAAAAACAAGAGTATTTATGAGACAAAGAATAATTGATGTGAAAAATTGCAAACCCTATGACATGATTTTGAAATAATATGTATGAAGAATAATGAACCTACGCAAGTTTATCTTTCTAGAGTTTCTACAATTGTAATTGGTTATGTCTGATTTTGATGAGGCTGGGCGTTGCTGCTTGGGTCCATGGTTCTGACTGACTTTAGCAAGAAAATACCTGCAAAACAGCACAAGGCACGCTGGGAGTTGATTGCCGACAGGCCCCTCCGACGCTCAAGTTAGTCTTTTGGTAGAGGTTTTGGTAGCTAAGAATAGAGAAAATCAGGGTTCTAATGTCGTACCTGTATCATGGCAAAGTAGTACCTTATATATGGAATAGCTGCTAGGTTTAAGTCTTTACGTAGGTCTTTACGTTTGCATGAGAGGTTACCACCTACGAATGGGCCGTCGATACATGAGTCTGGGACCGGGCCTAGCATGACCAACCCAACCAGTAATCATACAATAAAAATATTAAAACTGAAACGATTGTGATCAGTAAGATGCTAAGGAGTTTGACTCTAAAATTAGAGCATGTTGTTATCACCATTAAAGAAGCTAGAGATCTATCTGCTTATTATTTTGATAAACTAATGAGTTCCTTATTAGCTCATAAAGAAAGGCTAAAGAAATCCCGCGAAAAAGAGTGAAGAGAAGGCATATTTTAGGTGAATGGGAATTTTCTTTTAAGGGAAAGATAGAAAATTCAACAGGTCGTGGACAAGGCAAAGGCTTCTATAATTGTAGTTATAGTTCTGGTAGAGAAAGAAGTCAATCCAGTGATTACTAGCAAATCAAAGGTAACATTCAATGTTAAAATTACAAGAAACTTGGTCACAAAGAAGCTGATTATTAAAGTAAGTAAAGAAATGAACAAAGGCAAGCTAACTTCATAAAACAAGTAGAAGAGGAGAGTAAGTTATTTATGCAGCTCATTCTCTTGTTGATGGCATGTTGAATGAAGTACGGTTCACAGAAAGTGAATGCTCCAATCATATATCTGGATGAGATATAGAATTGAGGTTCAACTTGGAGACAATAAGCAAATTGAGGTAATTTACCCCAAAAAAATGCAAATTGAGGCTAAAGGAGAGGAACAATCACCATCAAAATCTCACAAGTTATTGTTAAAATTTTTTATGATGTGCAATATACTCTTATAGTTTGACTCATTTACATGTCAAATATTGGGCAATTGATGAAAATTGGATATTTAATTTTATTGGATGATGGTTTTTGTTCTGTTTAAAAAAATTCAATCAAATTATTGTTTCTGTGCTTATGATACAAAATAATATGTTTCAACTTCAAGTTTTAAATATTGAGAAATGTGCCTTCATTATGAGAATAAATGATACAAAAATATGTCACTTGCAATATAAGTATTTGAATATAAAGGGGCCAACATTATTAAAATATGGTTATTAGACTACACATAATTGATAATCTTGAATTATATAAGGGACATATTTATGGGAAATAATGTAAGTTCATTTAGGTCTTAGAGAGCCATTAGGTATCTTCAATTATTACATGTTGATTTATGTAGAATAATAAGTTTTGAGTCCTATGGTGGCAATTGATATTTTTTATTATTTACTGATGATTACATTTGCCTAAGTGGGATTTATTTCTTGAAGTATAAATCTGAAATATTCGAGAATTTTAAGAAATCCAAGCCATATATGCAAAAGCTAAGTGGATTCTACCGTTCAAAAAATGATGGTGAATTTATCTTTGATGAATTTTAATAATCTTGAAAGGAAATTAAAATTCACAAAGAGTTGGCTGCACCTTACTTACCACAATAAAATAGGGTAGTTAAGTGGAAGAATCGAATAACGGTTGAAATGCTAAAGAGTATGTTTAAAGCAAGTGGTCTTCCTGATAAGGTCCAGGCAAAAGATGTAGCTACAATAGTTTATTTTCTAAATATTTAACCAACAAATGCAGATGTTAATCGAATACCATATGAAGCTAGAATAGGGTCAAAAACCATAGGTAAGCCACTTAAAGGTCCTTTTTTCATAGCTTATGCTTTACTAAAATCATCATCTAGACTCAAACTTAATAAAAATTAGAAACATGTATTTTTATTAGTCATAATGCTCAATCTAAGGCATATAGGTTATACAATCTTGCAAGGGGCAAGTCGCTATAAATAGGGATATTTTATTTAATAAAAATGGGCACTAAATAATAAAAATCTAGTAAAAACTTTTGCTAAAATGCAGGTTCTGGGGAGGTCCAGTAGTACACAACCTTACCCCTAACTAGTAGATAGATTATTGTTTTTTAAAAAAGGGCACTAAATGTGGAGCAATTATAAAGATGCAACAACAAATAATCCAATAAATTGATGAGGCTCTTCAAACCAATACAATTGTAAGTCCACAATCAGCTTATGCTTTTGTTTTCTTCATCAAACGACAATAACTCATTTACTCCAGTAAGTACTCTTCAATTTCTTCTAGTGAGATATCTTCTAAAGAGTTTAGGTTCTTACAAAATATTCATGAATCTAGTAATTTTGTTTTATATGTCTCAAATCTCATTTGTTGTGATGAAGTTATAGAAAATCAAGAGTAGAAAATGTAATGAAAGAGGAAATATTAGCCATTCACATAAATAAAACATGAGATTTGGTTAATTTACCTGAATGGAAGAATGTTATTAAGCTCAAATGGGCGTTAAAACAAAGTAACATATTGATAGTAGTAAAAGTACAAAGCTTGCTTAATTGCAAAATGAGTGCTCAACAACAAGACATTAATTTCAAAGAGACATTTTTTCATATTGATCGCTTTGAAATGGTGAAAACTTTCTTAATTGTAGTTGCTTAATTTTAATGACTTGTGTGCCAACTTAATGTTAAATTTATCTTTTAAAATAGTGAGCTAAAAGAAGAGATTTTTGAAACTGAAGGCTTTGTCGTAAGTGGTTAAGAGAGCAAAGTGCATATATAGAAAAGACTTTATATGACCTAAAGCATGTTATATAAGTATGTTACAATAAGATTAATTCTTATTCTAAAGAGCATGGAAGAAAGAAGAAAAATTGTTTCTAGTATTATGTCTTTATGTTGGTGATATAATATATCTTGGGCCTTCTAAATCTTTGATTGTTAAATTTAAGTCTTGCATGATGACGAAATTTGAGATATTAGAATTGGATTTATTGTATTATTTTATTAGACTTGAGAAGAAACACGGTTTGTATGAAGTTTTTATTTCTAAAAAAATATTTAATTGATCATGTGAAAAGGCTCCATATGTTAAATTGCAAATCAAGACCTATACCTATGAATGTGAATAAAAAGTTAACAAATGATGATGATACGAGTATGGTAAATGCAATGTATTTCAAAAGAATAGTAAGTGGTTTGGATTATTTATCCATACTAGACATGAAATAGCATTTTCCATAAGCATGATTTCTTGATTTATACAAAACCTAACGAGGTATTAACCTGAATCCCGACCTAAATCGTCTGGGCCCGTGATGCTCCCAGAGCAGGCTATCATGGGCAATCTCCACCAATGGACCGCTGTTTAGTCAGGTTTTTTCCTGGGCATAATATGCCTTTCCTTGCTGTTAAATCCCTTGCGACAAGGGTTTGGAAGACCTTTGGATTGGAGGACGTTATTTCTACGGATACTGGGTTTTTCTTGTTTCGTTTCACGTCGGAGGCAGCTTTACACTCGGTCCTCGAGCAGGGTCCATGGTTTTTCGGCGGAAAATTCATGGTTTTGCAGTAGTGGCACTCGCGTTTTATTTTTGATAAATCATGGGTGTCGCACGTTCCGGTTTGGGTTCGACTGCATGACTTACCATTTCCTTTGTGGAATGTCGAGTGCCTTGAGATCCTGGCTAGTCAGATTAGGCGACCCCTTAGTTGTGACCGCTATACTGCGAACAAGACTCGCCCCTCTTTTGCTCGAGTTTGTGTCGAGTTATCTGCCACTGATGAGCCGCTTCCTGAGCTCGAGATTGGTTGTTGTTTGAGTGAGGAGACTCTTCGGGTTCGGGTAGAGTATGAGTGGACACCCAAGCGGTGTTCCAAGTGTGGTGTCTTTGGTCACTCTTGCGCCACCCCGCCTCTTGCGGCGCCTCCGGTTGCTGTCTTCGCTGGTGAGGAGTCTCCCGCTCACTTTTGCGCCACCCCGCCTCCTGCGGCGCCTCCGGTTGCTGCTTCCACTGTTGAGGAGTACCCGCTTCGTGCCCTAGTCCTACGGACCGTGCCCCTACCGTCTCTCCCCCTGCCCCGGAGTTCCCCTCGCCTCCTGCGGCGCCTCCGATTGCTGCCTCCACTGGTGAGAAGTTCCCCGCTCCGCGCCCTAGTCCTACGGACCGTGCCCCTACCGTCTCTCACCCTGCCCCAGAGTTCCCAGTTGCATCAGCTACTGCTACACCAGTGCCTCGGGAGGTG
>JANKOE010000005.1:62774102-62788315 GCA_026284465.1 Erythroxylum citrifolium | reverse complement strand
TTTTGAATAATTAAAATATATCTAAAACGACTCTTATTATAAATCAGAGGGAGTAGTTAATAAGGATATATCAGACATTTCATTAACTTTCTTAATAAGTGTGCATTCCTCTAAAACGACACTTATTTTGAATAGAAGTGAGTAATAAATTTAAAGTCTTAAATGAATGGAAAGAAAATCATATTGTATGTTTCATTCTTTTTTTCCCAACAGAGATCACCATCAGCTTAAGGGAAATTGAATTGATTAAATCCTTATAAACATGAAGGTCCATTGAAACCTTCGTAACCAGATTTGTAAGAGCACAGACGTATCAATTTGTGATCTGAAACTTTTTGAAATTCCATAAATTTTAAAAGCTTGTAAGTAAATGAGCACATGCCTTGAGCCATGGGAGCCGATCACCGGAGTAATGGAGCTTAAAAATCCATGGAGACTAATTGTTCTGACTGAGACAAAGACATAAGAGGGAGTAAATGACAACGTTGGAAAATGCACAGAGTCAAGGAAATTTATTGAAACATATGTAAATAAAATTGAAAAAGAAAAGGATTTTATTTCTCGGATGAGTCACGTGAAAATGCTCGAAGTAAACTAAAAACCAAATCAAGTATTCCAAAGCAGCCGGACAAATGGAGGATGCACCCTTCCCCAAACTGTTTAATTCCAAATCCCAACGTCTGCCTATCTTTCCCCACCAGCGATGCTCTCTTATCAAAACCTGCCTTATTCCATTGGAGTCTTTGACCAACTCCTCCTGGATCGACCCAGGACCCGGACCCCTTCCTGTTGAAGAAACTGAACGACCCTGCAGTATCTGTATTATTTCACTACAGTTCATTGCAGCTTCTTCAGTGCTTGAATGTACAGTAAGTAACTCAAGGCCAAGTCCGGCGATACATAGGACCTGTGCTTCAATGGATGGAAGCCAGCCACTAGCTAATTTCGTGGCTAAAACTTGGTGGAGGAGACGACAAATTTAGGATTCCTCACCAAGTTAGAAAAAACAATTACCATTCGAGTATAGAGACATTTAGAAACATTAACGGCCCTGAATTACTCCAATCACAAAACAACTTGACATGCAATTTCTTTCTGAGGAGTTGGACGTGGAGAAAGGATAAAGAAATAGTTACAGGCAACCCAATTAATTTAAGGATAGGAACTGCAAATAGTTAACAAAAGACTAGCTATTACATTATCCATTTATGACATACTTACATACATTTCAACGGCTTTTTGGTTAACAGGAAAATAGACTCGCGTTAAAAACAAAGGCAACTAGTTTCTACGAGTAAATTGTGGACATTTTCACGTGCAACAAGAAGAAGAAGTCATCATGTGACTTAACACCCGTAATAATACGGCTTATCCGACCCAGGAGCTGCTTTCACAGAGTAGACGCCATTCCAGATCTCAGTGAAAGCTCTCACTATAATCCCATGGTGATAAGGTGAGTTAAGCTGCAAGAAACAGTTCAACAACTCTCTCAGATCGTCTTTGGAGTATATCTCGTTCTCCAATATCATTTGCAGCATCGAGTGTCTGAAGTCCAAATAAGGGTCGTCGGAGTCTTTCTCAACCGCCACGCTCTCGCCGCCCACACGACCGAACCCTCGTACCGTTCCCGAGCACTTGGAAGAATCCCAGAACTGGCCTGCAGGTGGGGTGTCCATGGCCGGAGAGAATGTGGTGGCTGTGTCGTAGTCGGTGGCCGGAGATGGGTTGGTCTTTGATGAGGTAGAAGAAGAGTTGTAGCAGTAATAGAGATTACTATGCTTTTGGTACATGGGAGTAGTTTTGCTACGGGGTTTCGGCTTTGGGTGGAATATGCGTGAGAGGAGTCTCGGTTTCTTGCAACTTCCACAGCCCAAGTCCACTGACACAGTGTTGAGGATGAGCTTTTTCTTGTTGGTTGACATCATTGTGATTGCTTTTGCTTACAGGAGTTTGGAAGTGAGGTGGCTGAGGCAATGGACAGAGCGAGTGAGTTGGGGTAAGGTAAGGTGGTGGTTGACTGAATGGAGAAGGAGTGCTCTTTATAAAATCCTAATCCATCATTACATAGTACTCCTGAGTTAAAGAGGTCCGTGTGGTGTAGGATATCACGGCTGACAAATGATCTGGACCGTTAATCTTGATCTGGATTGATTGATTTGACGTTTACTCATCAAGTAGCCAAGCCTACAATTAAGAGAGGGATTAAGCTGAATGACTGACGTAGCTGGCTACTATGATAGGCTTAATTATGATAATTAATTGCCCTCTTTCTCACACTCTTTCCAGAGCCAGCCACTCTAGTTGCTAGGCTGAGTACAGAATCTATAGATAATACAAATACAGACACGGGGCCAAACTTATCACCATTATTATCTTTAAACGGATATTAATTATTTAAAAATAAATTATGAGAAGGCTAAATCAATTGCCTGCCTTTTCCTGGAGGAAGAGCCTAACCATCACGAAGTGGGTTTTAAGAAAATGACTCATAGAAGAGAGGAATTTTAGTATTTTAAGAAAAAACAATCACGGTTCACGTAAAGTAATTAGAATAAGAATAAGAATGAATACAGTAAAGAATGAGAATGGAGTATAGTCAACAATGAATCTATTCTTCTGATAATCCAAAAGTATGGAATATTGCTAAAAATGGGAGAATAAAAATGTTACTCCTGTTAATACCAAACATGAGTTTTTATTCCATACCCGTACATTTCTCCCCATTACCCCCAAATAAGCAAATTCTTTTGTTAAATTGTTGAATACATATGACATTTAATTACAAATTTAACTATAATCTATGTAATTATAGTTAATAACTCTTTATAACAGTAAATTTATAATAATTATTTTAAAGGTATATTAAATATAATTATTTAATAAATTAATAATAGGACATTCAACTCAGATAATATTTCCAAACTCCGATGTCCAATCATCCGAGTGGCTTCACCTGATATCTTGTTTATATATATAAGGGATTCAATTGTCAAGTGGACCCGAGACACTTCTCATCAGGTACTATTCTTCATGACACGTAGCTTTTCTCACAAAGGAGCATAATAGAAATCCAAATGATAAAAGAGGAAGGGTTTTGTATGTGAGTCCAACTTCATGTACAATTCACATTTGACATTGACCCCTCAAAATGCCAGATGGCATCCACGTTAGATCGTAGAACAATAAAATTTAGGAAGACGGATCCTCTGTCTCCTACCTTATTTTATTAAATCTCAGTCATTTATTTATGTAGGTCTTACATAAATAAATGACTAAGATTTAATAGGATAGAGTAAGGAACAAGATAGGGGACAGAAGATCTTAGCAGAAAAATTATTACACATGAAGCATTGGACTTATTATATTGCCTGCTAATTGATGTAACTCGATCTTGGACGTCCAGCTTTGGTTGAAGTTTGCATTTCTATCTCATAATAGTAATTGAATTTCCAAGGGTTTAACAGTTTACCTTTGATATATTATTAAAATGGTTGGATTATTTCAAGTGCATTTAGCTTATTTGCATATAATATTATCCTGTGCAAATAGATTTGATAAAAAATATGTCGAGATAGTAAATATTTTTTATAAAAAGAGTTGTGAAATATTTTATCTAAATTATTTTATATATTTAAAATCATTCATTATTTTAAACAATTATCACAGCTTTTGCTTTGCCATCCTGTTTGGTAAGACCATCAATAAACTAGGCCAGGCGGAGAGGTATCACTTCTTCTACGGGAATCTGATATCTAATAAACAAATCCCCAAGAAGCTCAACTTGAAGTGAGACTGAACCTTAATCTACACTTCGTTCTACGTGCATATATCTTATATCTTAAAAGTGTCATGTGCATTTCGCAGTATTATATCTTCTAGTTGGTAACTTGCTTGAAAACCATACATGCAAGGTTTGGCTTGGTGAAGGTTTACTTTTGATCCTGGACTCAACTTACACGGGGCAGTACAGGCTCTACCTTGAGATTTTGTTGGCAACCTCTGTTTGCTACCAGGGAAATTATTATCAGAATTTTAATCGTAGCAGTAGTAGAAATATACTATGGTGATTATCATCTTGATGAATGTAACATTATAGCGATTATGTCCACTACATGGGCAAAAAGATCATCAAGAACTGCTTGTCTTTCTCTTTGGTTCGTGCTAGAAACAGCATCAACATTCTCTTCCACCGAAAGGAAGGCTTACATAGTTGTTTATGGAGGTGTCTTAATGTCTTGGGGCTCTACAAACTTTGGCGAAGCTCCAATCTGGTACGCCTGCAGCTCTCTGTAAAAAACGAAATGAAAGTGGCGCATCATTAGACTGTTATTAATCAGAAGTGTCGGGGCTTCAACAGGGCCGTTCACTCAACTCTAAAACTTTCCCAAGTACTGAGATAAGTCACTCCACTCCTAACATGAGAAGTATTGCATTTTCTTCTCCAGCTAATTGTTACATATGATCCAGTATGATTGTGAAAGGCCAACGACGGCTCATCACTTCATATAAAGAACTTATTGGATAAATATATACCTTCTAGCATAATTATTCGTCTTCTTGCTACATATTATGAAGACAATGCAAAATCAAACAAACTGCAAAGGGTGATGAATTCCTGCCCCCAAATAGAAAAATTAACTATCATACTGGTTCCCCAATTCATCTTACCATTTATAAGTGATTGAAAAAAAAAAAGGTAAGAAAGGCTTAGCACAATAGTGAAAGAAGGAGCCTCCTCAACTAAAAAATGACTGAAAGACTCAAGCTCAAAAAGACATCTTAGGAATTAAGACAAACAACTCGACTCCAATGTCTTATTTCCAAATTTAGGGCTAGCTTTCTGTATTCTGCTTCTCCAGGAGCCAATTATCTGTTAAGACCAAGTGATACAAAGTTCTTTATCACCACATTTCACTTGGTCTAGACTACACTTTAAACTTCTACACTTTACTTGGACTAAGATCGGACACAGTTTGTATCAGATTCTACTATACGTGTAATAGGGGAAAGTCACATGTTATTTGCATCTGTAATCAATGAAAATCGGTTATAGCAATTTACAAGAACATCTGGAGTCCCAATTACCTTATTGGCTTCAAATTGCAAGTTTTCCCTTTATCAAACTTGCTACATGTTGAGCAACCCATAATGAGCCAGCTTCAGTGCAAGAAAAGTGATGATTATGGCCTTCACGTTCAATCGATAGAGAAATACCAGGGACCTGTTTTGAAATCTGTGTGCATAAAAAGATTATTAGAAAAATCAAGATATTACTCACAACATCTAAATATCATTCACAATAGAAAAATCTATATCTGTGTGCATAAAAAGATTGTTAGAAAAATCAAGATATTACTGACAATATCTAAATATTATTCACAAAATATTTAAATAAAAATAAATAATTTATAATAAAAATAAATATTAGAATATTTAATAATTATAATAAATTAATATGTGTGGCATTAATGACCTATTCACGTGTAAATACCAATACATCTTGATTTATGAATAAAAAACAAATTCAAGCATTCAAGAATAAACTTTGTAAAAATTTCACTTACAAGTTCTAAGTTAGAAATATTAATCGTAGCTTACAATTAAAAAGTGTTTGTATTATAACTTATTTGTAACTTATAAATTAAAGATGAAAGTTAGCATCACAAAGGATAATTGTCTTGCAACCATTAGTGGAGCACCAGTGAATTTCACGAATGATGTCAAATGAAATGAGATGGACACGAATACTTTGTGATTCTTCATCTAGTTTTAGTTGATGAAGTTTTGTCAAATGTAGAGGAGAAGAAAACAACAAATGAGATATTAGATCATCTCACAAAACTATACGAGGCCAAATTACTTTAAGATTGAGAAGTCAAAGAAATTAATTTCTTGTTATCAAAATTAATGATGAAAGTTACCATCATAAAGGATAATTGTCTTGCAACCATTAGTGGAACACCAGTGAATTTCACGAATGATGTCAATGGAACGAGATGCACGCGAATACTTTACAAATCTTCATCTAGCTTTAGTTGATGAAATTTTGTCAAATGTAGAGGAGAAGAAAACAACAAATGAGATATGAGATCATCTCACAAAGCTATACGAGGTCAAATTACTTTAAAACAATTTTAAAAGAGAAAACTTTATACTTTTTGAATATCATAATCTATTTCCATAATCGAGCACATGAATAATTTTGACTAATCTATTCTCCTAACTCACATCATTGATTATAAAATAGAGCTACACAAATTTATTGAACTTATTCAAAGTCTACTTGATTCATATAATTCAATTTATCATCAACTTAATTAATAATTTTCTTACTGAATACCTAGTATTGAATAACATTGTAGCCATAATTTTGAAGGAAGAAAATTGACACAAGAATAAGGAAAACAAGCAATTTTGTATACAAGAAGTTAAAACTTTGACAATAACAAAGAAGTTAAAACTTTGACAATAACAAGGAGATCAATGAAACATGGCTTAAGTGGGAGTCAAAATCATGGTATATCAAAACAAAGTAAGAAGAATTTAAAATGTTAAAATTGTGGCAAAAAAGGTCATTTGAAAAAGGATTGTTGGAGTGTAAATAGAAGGATTTCATTAATTGAAATTTTTTTGCTAGTACTCCAAAATTTGGCAATGCTTTGTGATGTGGAAAAGCAACAACAATTAAAATTAAAGAAGTCATTACTTGATGTATGACTCTTTGACTTGGGATTTATTTTTCACATGACCTCTAAAAGAGAATGATTCTATTGTTACAAACCTTTCTCATGAGGCCATGTATTCAATTATAACGATTATCCTTTAAACATTATTGGTATTGGAATCATCAAATTGAAGATATATAATAATATAATTCATACTCTTACGAAAGTACGATATGTGGAGGGTTTGAAGAAGAATTTATTGTCTCTAAGACAACTAGATGATTCTAGGTACGAAACAAAAATTCTCAAGATTTTGAAGATAATTTAGGGCACGCTTATACCTATAAAGGAGAAAAAATAGGTACAAATTTGTACAAGTTAAAGGAAAGACAATGCTAGAAGCAAAAGCACTAGTAGCTTCAAGCAATCGTAGTAAAGGATCTTTAATATAATGATATAAAAAACTTAGACATATATCTAAATAAGGAATAAAGATTCATTGATCAAAAGTTAATTCCTAAATTAACAAAGATATTACTATCCTTCTGTAAGCATTGTGTTACAAATAAGCAACATCGTTTAAAATCTAAAACATCAAATTCAAGAAGTAAGATTATTCTTGAATTGGTTCATTGTGAAGTGACAATCATAAGTTCCATCCCTGAGAGGAGCAAAATAGTTTGTCTCTTTGATTAATGATTAGTCTAGAAGGTGTTTGGTGTATCCCACCAAAAGGAAAACATATATGTCCTCAGTTTTTAAAGTGTACGTTAAACTTTATTTTGGTAAGAAGATAAAGTGTTTAATGATAGATTCATAGAGGAGATCAGATGAATTGACACATTTTGTGAATATGAAGACATTAACACATATTTTAATGTTGCCTATACTCCTCGACAAAATGGAGTGGACGGAGTGGTAAATAGAACTCTATTACAAACAACAAAACAATGACGAGAGTTGCAAGCCTAAATAATGCCCTCTGGATAGAAGCAATCAATACCGGATGTTAGATGGTAAATCATATTCCATCAATTATAATTGAGTTAAAAATGCCAATGAAAATATGGACTAGGAAGCTAGTAAATTATTCTAACCTCCATGTATTTGAAAGTCCACTATTTAAAGTGATGAATCTGGATCCAAATTTCAGGAAATGCTTGTTTTCAAGATATGCTGACAGTGTGAAGAAGTATCACTTGCCGGATCCCATTATCCGCAAGGCTATTATTTGCAAGGCTATTATCACTTGCAAGATCCCATTATCCGCGAGGCTATTTCAACAAAAGACTTCTTTTGAAGTACTACTAGAACAAGATGTCCAAGAATTAGTTGCGTTTGAAACTCTAAAAGTTTGTTGATCAGATTGCACAAAAAGATCACCAAATTGGCCTTAGATTATATAATGGAGGGCAATATACCACACTACCTTTTAATTGGGGATAGAGAGTCATTAACTATCCAAAAAGTACTTACTAATCCAAATGTCTCTTAGTAGATGGAAGCAATGCAAAAAGAAATTGAATCTCTTCATAAAAATAAAATTTAGCAATTTGTACTATTACAACAAGGAAGGAAGCCTATTAGTAATACATGGGTCATTAAAATCAAGGGAAATATTAACAATCAAGTAGAGCGATATAGTACAAGATTGATAGTGAAAAGATATGCTAAAAAAGAAAAAACTGACTTCAATGAGATATGCTAAAAAAGAAAAAACTGACTTCAATGAAATATTTTGTACTTTGGTTCAGCTTACTATAGTCAAAATAGACCTAATAATGTGTGTTGTATTTGACTTGCATCTAAAAAACTAGATATGAAAACTTTTTTTTCGTGAAGATCTTGGAAAAAAAATTCTCTAACCAGAAGATTTTGAAGAAAAAAGAAAAGAAATTTTGGTTTAGATGTTGAGAAAATCTTTATAAGGTCATATACAGACGCCTCATGAGCCTTGGATACAATAAAACTTAATATAGACCTTTAAACATATTTTAAGACGTTTGGAGATAATAATTTCATTATTTTATTAGCATATATAGTTGACATGTTGATAGCAAGTCTTAACAAAGATTGTATTAAAGAATTAAAGGCATAATTGGCTAGAGAATTTTAAATGGACTTAGAACCAATAAACAAGATTCTATAGATGCAAATTCACTGAAATGAAATAAAAAAAGATTTGGTTTTCTCGTAAAAACTACATACAAAAGGTTCTGTGATGCTTTAAAATGCAAAACTATAAGCCAATAACTACCTCTCTTCCTGTTAATTTTAAGTTATCCTCTAGTGTTAGTCCTAACAATGAAGATGAAAGGATGGAGATGTCTCAAGTACCTTTTGCATTTACAATAAAGAGTTTAATATTCGTTATAATTTATACAAATCGGACATCGCACATGTACTAAGAGAAGCTAGTTTTTGCATGGCAAATCCTGAATGAGTGTATTGGAATGCTAAAGTGACCTTTGATGTTGCATTATAATATAGAGGATCAAACGTTATTGTCAAAGGATATGTTGACTTTGATTATACAAGTGATTATGATAAAAGCACCCACTATAGGTTGTGTTCATGCTTATAGTGAGGTTCTAAACTAACTTTCAAACTTACAGTCAATCGTTGTGGCTACATTAACAACAAAAGCAAATGTGTAACAACTACACACATCAATAAAGAAGCGGTATAATTGAAATTGTGTTGGAAGTACAAATAATAGAAGTTTGTGACAATCAAAATGCTTTGCATCTAGTAAGGAGTCCAGCATTTCATCTAAAAACCAAGCACATACGAGTTCAACTTTACTTTGTATGTGAAAAAGTGAAATAAGAAACTATGAATATGCAAAAAGTCCATACCAAAGACAATATAGCAAACTTTACGATAAAAACAGTCAACAGTGACAAATTTATTTGGTATTGATCCTCATACAGTCCGATGAAAATATAAACATGACAATGACAAATTAGTGTGGGAGTTGATTAGTTCTCAATCAAATCTTCAAGTGATTTTATCAAAAGAATTTAGGTGTCACTAGATTTTTTTTGTCCTATTTCTTTTAATCTTAATTGAATTATGATTTTATTTTATTCACCTAATCATTTCAAAGATAAGAGAATCAATAAGCGGTCTAGACACTAATAAAACACCTAAGGAAACAACAAGCTAGTTGCATATTAGTAATTGCAAAATTAGCCCAATACTGTGAAACTGGAAACAGACAGCACAACACTTTGATACGAATCACTGTTGAGCTCAAGGCAAAAATTGTTACAAATCTTCCACCATACAATGTGTTTATAGTTTATGACTAACATTTAAAACATTAGATCATCAGGAATCCATGTTCTCTACACAGTGATCTCTTTTCATCCAATAATGATGGTGTTTAGTACTGATGGATTAGTAACTTAGTGAAGATAAACATGCAATTGTCTTCAAACCCATGTGCATTCAAAGGAATTACAGCCAACAAAACTGCAACATGTTGCTGTTTTGTTCTATGAAACATTGCCATGTTAGCATAGCTCTGTTGTTTTACCAGAATATAGCTATCCAAAGAAGTATCCTCTTGGTAGGACCTAAACACCCATAAAATTTTGGATTGGGTAATTATGGTTTCAGAATCTACTTATAATTGTATCTGGGTTACCAGGGGTACTTCTCTGATTTGGCAGTGTAGTAATATCTAATCTGCATAAGATATCCAAATCACTAGTTTTTGCTTGGCAGTTAAATTATTATCATCAAAATTGTAAGACCATTTAAATATTAGTCTGCAATCAAAATCTTCAAAACTACAGAAAGGAAGGGTGCATCAAAAATAGACGGCACTATATGGGTCACAAAGATATTTGCTCTAGCATACCAACTTAAACAAAGGGTACAAATTCTTAATGTTTAGCTAATGGTGGACTCAACAGAGTGTGGTCTATGACATTGACAGAATTTACTTGCATGCAATAGAATAGCAAAATAACTAAATCACAAATTCCACCACTTACCTCCTCAAACATTTTAAGTGGACCCCAGTGGTCATCATGACCAAACAAAAGTGTGATCTTATCTCGGTTCTCCCTCATAAATATCCAATCTGGTGCCTCTGAAAGCTAATGTTGAAAATTCATTGTTAGAATGAACTGTATTTCTGAGTGGATAAAATAAAGGGTTCTCTTTGATTTCAAGTGGTAGGAATGGACCTCCTCTTCTTTAAGTTTTTACCAAACATATAAACCAAATCTCAGAACACCAAAAGCAACAGGCCTTCTCAAGGTCTTAAGAAGGTTCAGGAAAACGTCAGTCACGCAAAATCTTCATAAGCAAAAAAAGATACCTTTCTAAACTCCGAATTTGTGAGGAATAGCACATTTCGCAAAATGTGATACTGCATGAAAATTAAAATAGAATGTCTCTTATCAGTATCAAATGGCTGACAGTAACAACGTGCAGAAGAAAAAACTCTGAGAAATAATATCATAAGGGTTTTGAAGGGAACTCTAAAGGGTTGGTCCACACACATACTAGTATACTGGCAATACAACATAAAATCTTTTGGCTAGCATACAAGTATTCTTGCAATACAACATAAAACCTTTTGGCTAGCACAGAGGTATATTTGCAATACAACATAAAATATTTTACCTAGCATCAGAGACAAGACCATACCTTTACCAACTGACTACAAGCAGCCTCAATAGCAGTATTAGACCATGCTCTTCCTATCGAAGCTAAAACAACCAACCTTAAAGCGCACCTAGGTAGCAAACCCAATAATGCCAGCGTGTAACTGACCAGGACAGACAGAATAAACGAGCTGAAAACAAAAGTTAACAGTTAAGACTGATATTCCCTGCTATATAATGATGGCAAAAAACATAGGATCAGAAGTTACATTTGGGTACTCTATTAAAAAGCATAAGAATATGAGATATGCAGACTAATAAGGGTGTTGAAAAAGTAAAGCAATAAGAGAGAAGCCATGCAAAATATGGGACGAGGGGGGTCAATTGTAATGCTTTGATAATAACGAAAGGCATGTGGAACATTACGCTGAAATCTTCGCAACAATAGATTGCTGCATCGATTCTGGATTCACCATTAAAAATGGATATAGAGCTACACAATAATTCACCTACAAAGATACAAATTAATATCAAGAGCATTCTGTTCCAAGTCAAAGTTGAAAAGACAAAAATTGGGACAAATATGTCTGCACCTTCTCCTGAGTTCTTCTTAGTGTTTCAAGAGCCATATAGGCACCAATAGAGTGACCAACCTTCAACAACAAAGGAAATTTGATACAATGAAAATCACAATTTTAGAACTAGAAAGTAAATAGCAATCACTGTTGTTGGATAATCCAGGTTCAACAATTGGACTCACTATGTTTTACTTTTTAAAAATCAGAATGCTGTTAAAAAAAAGTAAGAAAGAGAAAGAGTCACCAATCAATTCCTGTAAGAATGAAAAAACAAAAGAAGGAAACATGTTGGTTTTCTTATAGAAATGTCTTGATTCATATGCTCATGAAGAGTTAGTCATTCTTGAATTCAGGAGAAAAACACAAAATTAGATATTGTAACATTATAGGAATTTGCACCTTACAGCAATATTCACTTCTTATCGAGAGTATTTAATACAAGATATACCCAAAAATGAAAATGGAAATTAAAAAAGATAGTAGACACACCAGTACTATAGGAACCTCGGAATTCCATAGTTCATCTTTAATGAAGTCCACCTGTGAGAATGTTCAGGGAAGCATGATAAAATCTCTCAGCAACATACTCATTTCAAATGCTCAATACATTAATCGGAATGTTATATTATTTACATTTAGTCAGTAATTGAAATTCTGAATATCGCGATCATCAAAGTTGCAGCAACTTAGCAATAAAATGAAGGCTAAAGTAACTACAATCCCAACGTTAAAGCTAGAAATCAAATAATTCTTATCCCGCAAAACTTTATTGACTAAGCAATCAAAACTATAGAAACATCACCTTATGATCGATTTGTTCTTGCAAAGAGAACAACCCACGCTCCCAATCCTTTAACACAACCCAAAAGAAAGAATAAAAACATTTTTAAAAAGCCGAATAGACAAGACCAGATAGAAACAAAAACAAGGATTTTTCTCACTCTTTTGGTGTGGGAAATGTGGGCAATGGCTGTAATGGACGCTGTTCCTCCAAACAACTCGTATAGAGATTCCAGAAAATCCTTGTAGAATGCAATAATTCCTGTACACCACTCACAAACTCCTTAATCATCAACTGGAATCTAAATCTACTAAATTACCAACGACAAACACATTACGCAAAAGAAAAGAACCTGGATTTCCAGGAATGAACACAACATGCAGCTTTGGATCATCAGCACGTATCTCTAACAACTGGGTCATGTAACTGACGATTACGTATCCAAATTAGAGCAAGAAAAGAACAAGAGGGAGAAGGAAGAAGAAGAAGGAAATGCATATGTACCTGGAGACATTACAGAAGCGAGAATTAACAGACCGTTTCACCTGGGAAGCCAAATTCTCCATTCTGTTCCCTTTTCAGCTCTGTTCTACTCTTTTCCTTTCTTATAGTTTGTTTCCGGATGTTTCTATGTTTTAGAAAAGCTGTCAGCAGCTTCATTCACCTGACTCTGATTCAACTACCTAATCACAAGAAAATGGTTATTTACCTGCTTCCTTTTCAACTGGCCTACTAGAGAAAATCTGGATTAGCTAAGCTCCCGATTTTCAGCTTCTCACTGCGGTTTATATATATTTTAAAGTAGAAAGAAAAAACTTCCACTGCGTTCGGTTAAAACATTAAGGTGAGAGAAAATATATAGAATTAAGTAATAAAAATAAGGGTAAAAGAGATATATTTCAATTAGTTACTAAATCAGAAAATATACAGAATTATGTAATAAAAATGAGGATAAAAGAGATATATTTCAATTAGTTACTAAGAAACTTAAAAAGAATTTTGTTTTTAATATTTAAAATTTTTTAAATTTCAGTTAAGAATATTATAGACGGATTATTCAAATGCTATTAATAACTAATCTCAATTCTTAAATTCTCTTGAAACTAGGTAAATTTGATGTAAATTAATAATTTAAAATAATTATAACAAGCTTTAAATTTTGATTATATTTAATTAATTTAATTTTAATTTTTTTAAATCACATATTATATGAATTTTATAGTAAAAAATAATTGGCAGATGGTTTAGAGGTGGTGTTTTAGTTTTACTACTATCATTTAAATAAGAAACAAAATTAAATTTTTATTATTATTTCTATTAGGTAATGGTTTAATTAATTTTAACTATATTTTATCGAATTGGACATGGAAAAACCAATCCGATCTAATAACTACTTTCCTAAATATAGAAAAAAAATAAATCTAACTATTAAATCCTTTGGATTGTGGATGTGATTTGTTATAGGAGTCTGTTAGATTGGATAACTATAAAAGAAATATTTTAAGGATTGATTGCATAATTATAGGATTGATTAATTATAAGAGTTTGTTAGAGTTTTTCTTATAAT
>JANKOE010000005.1:62720453-62745384 GCA_026284465.1 Erythroxylum citrifolium | reverse complement strand
CACCCTTTCCACATGAATATTTACCCAAAACGTCAACAAAATCATTAATATAATTAGCAAATATTCACACCATCAATGGGATTCTTAGTCATTCGTCATTCTAACTTTGCTTTTTTTCTTCCTAATGCTTTATGTTTTTTTTCTCCCTAATCACATGCCTGAAGTGGAAACTAGAAATAGACGCAAAAGTTGATATCCAGAATCAGAAACATACCCAAAGAGATGTTAACTTCCACCCAGAGAAGAATGAAAATAAAAATAAAAAGCCACGGAAGTCCGAAAGAATGAACCTGCAAATTCCCAAGAGAAGCACAGGAAAAATGAAACACAAACTTAATAAGAGAGATAGAGAGAGAGACGTGAGAGAGAGAGATAAAGAGAGACCTACTAAGGATTTTAGCCAATGAAGAGTGAAGTGAACAGTGGCAGTGGCTGAGATGAGACCTAAGATAGTTGAGAGAGAGCGGCGTTCCGTCTTCTTCATTCCCCAAGTCTTGAATCTTTTGATTTTTAGCTTTTTACTTTCTGAATCGGTCAGTTCTTTCTTTCACCGGTTCAGTGGTTTTTACTGATCAGACAATAAAATGAACGAGACAGTCACTCATAAAAATAAGGGCTAAATCGGACCATTTCATGCTTAGGGTCACTGGTTCTCCGGTCCGACCGGTTGATTCGGTCCGGTTTTCAAAACACTAATATAACCAGATGATAGGAAGTCTACATTAGGGTACATTTTTATGTTAGTAAATGGTGTAATATCATGCAAGAGTGTTAAGTAGACATTGGTAACTTCTTCGAATATGCATTTAGAGTTTATGGCATGTTATAGGCCTGCTTTAAAGGCAATTTGACTTAGGAACTTGATTTTTTAGTTATCTATAGTTAATTCAGTAGCTAGACCCATTTGGTTATATTGTGATAATTTTTTTTGTAATTCTTAGTAACAGTAATAAGAACATCATAGGGTCTAAACATGTGGAGGTCAAATATTTGACCATAAAAGAATTAATACAGAAAGGCGACATTGAGCTAGAACATTCGATGACTGAGTGCATACTTGCTAATCCTCTTACTAAAGGACTTCACCCAGTTAATTTTAAGTGACATGTGTATAATATGGGTTTACCGAAGTCCCTAGACACTATTAGTTAGGGATTACTGTATTTGCTCTTAATACATTTATACGTATTTCATATATTATGATAGTATCTTTTTATACATATTGATGATCATCATTTTGTTCTCAATCATACAATTTGACGTACATTGTCATAGTACAGGTGAAAGTCTTAAGATCTGTGTCAATTTGAAGCATTTTAACGGTCATTGATATACAGATTGACCTTGAGCTTATGCCTTTAGGACACATACAGATACATATATAAATCCATATATTTGATAAGACATATGAGGATATAAGTATTTAATCCCATACTAGTTTTCTCTAATGTCGTTTTATATTCCATGAGAGAAAACAAATTTCTCCGTTGTAGTTTAGCATAAAGTTCGAAAAAAATTGAGACCAATAAGCGAAAAGATATTATAGTTCAGATCATACAAGTATCATCAGAGTTTGCCACACTTTATTTTCTTATTCATATTAGTGGGATATTAGATATGCATGATTGTATTAAATCTGTGTCGCATATGACACACGTATTTGATATTTTCCGGTATAGAAAGCCTTACGAAACCGAATGATGAAATTTCATCTTTGGATGAAATATTTTAACTTGGTCAACCTATATATTGATTTTTCTTAACCACTGTTACTGTTTTTATTATTGTTACTACTGATTGTAGATAATATTTATCCAAGAGGGAAAATGTTAGTGATTTTGTTAATTAGACAATTATTAATTACAAATTTTTATAAAAAAAGGTTAAGAAAATAAATTTTGATTCAAATTAAAATAATAAAGAAGTCCAATAAAAAATCTAGTTAAATGGGCTAAAGTCCAATGAGAAAAATAGATCTTAATTAATGTGGGTCAGTTATGTATTGGATTGTGATGAGGAGCATAATAAGGTTACTATAAATATCTATTAAGATTTCCTGCTGCCTGCTTAAATAAGTTTGTAGATGTTCAGTTTCTCTGACCAGTTAAGAGGCACATTCATTAAGAAAGGCGCAGAAAGACATTAACTACATAAGGATATACAACTTTCATAAAGGGTTGTCAAAAATTTCAAGAGCTTGCTCAAGTAGTTCAGCAACTTGTTCATCGTGCAATGAATAGCAAAAATATGTATGTTTTTGCATTTTTTCTATTAATAGAAGTTCATGGTTGATCCTGAATCCATAATTAAAGTTCGTGTTATAATTAACAATTTTAGGGTGGCCACTATATATATTTACACCACGTTCGTGTAGGAAATATTCTGTACATATAAAAAAAAGTGAAATAGCTTTCTTGCTTTTCATTTTTAAACGAGATGTTTGAACTTGGAAAGCTTCCATCATTGAAAATTCAATAATTTAATAAGCTTAAGGCTGGAGCTAATCTTTCACTAGTAATGACGTCATGCAAGGTTTGGGTTCTCAGTTGAAAAACGAAATAAAAAAGCTCCTAAAGTTTACTAGACAATACTTCATTAAAAAGTAGGTTTCTCATAACGATTTTATGTTGCAAAACTAAACTACGTAGTTACTAATGGTACTTCAGGATAGCACTCCTTATTTGTTCAATCCTGCCAATTAAGATGAAGCCAATTTGTCAAACGTTGGAACCAGCTAAATTGTTAGGAGTTAATGTATTTCTGGCTTAGATTAGTTAAGATGAAGGTTCCCTACAAAGGCAGAATCCAGGGATACTTGTCCGCAACAAAAGCTGCCCAAATTAAACAAAGGCAGAATTGAATATTCTGACTTAAAACAATTAGAACTGATCATAGGGCACAATTAAAGAGAACATTTATTTATCATTTTTATTTTTTTCTATCATATTTTTAGTTCAGCTGGCAACTTAAAAGCTGAAATAATTGAAATAAAGGATCAAGAGTTTATCCTAGAACTTAATTATTTGCTGATTTAGATGGATGCAATCACCTTTTTATATTACGCTGTGATTGGTAAAACACCTATCCTATCTAATATTTCTTTTTTCAAATATAAGATATAAGAAAACTTACTAGTAATTGAGGTAAAGTAAAGAACAAATTGAGGTAAAAGTCCTATTAGTAATACAAAATCGCAATAGTCACACAACTTTTTAGAAATGTTGATATGATTTATTAAAACTTAAATATTTATATCACAACATTTATATCATTACAAATTTATGGAATTTGAGTTGATGAGAGTTGAGATTAATTTCAACCCTTTAATAATCCATAAAGCACCCCAACCGTAGGGGTTTTACAAATCAAGCTTGAATGACAAAAGAGAAACGTATGGCGTAGACAACACAAACCCAAATTCATACGAAGTTCCAAATAACTTGGTTTGAGAGAAACACGAGTCATCCAGAAACCCAGTTGTTTATTTTATGAGCTAAAGTGAACGAATTGAACGAGTCATGGTATCATCAACTGGAGAGTGGAGGCTCCACGGCATGAACTTTCATTGTCTGATGTTCTTTACGAAGCTCGCCACTTGCCTAGCAATCCACAATGAACCAGCCTCCGTGCAACAGAAATTATGAATAAGTCCCTGCCTTTCAATTGAAAGCGAAATTTCTGGGACTTGCTTCGAGATCTGTGAACCAAACAATGGTAAACTTTGCCTGTATACTACATGTCAGGAATAGCACTGCACATTCCAAGTAGGCAGATATTTATTATAAAAGAAAAGCTTGCTAAGAGAAAATTGCCAAACATTGCAGAAATCCCGTAAAAGTGACATGACCATAAACTAACCAATATTCTCTCCTCCTGGAGGGAAAATTTACTAAAGCTAGGAAGACGTCAATCGTAATGCTTTAAGCAAAGACCTGCATGGTGCGTCAGAAATGTTTATCTTGACCGCGCGGGTAGCTCATTTGGTTATTAGAAAGAAAATTAGGAATAAGGTATCAGGTTCGAGTCTCGACAGCAGTATTAAAGGAGTTCATCCAATGTGGTGGCTCCTTATGCGCATTAAATATTGGGCCGCCTTTCTGAAATGTTAAGTGAGAACAGACCGTGATTTATCCCCTCACTATTCTATCGAGCTGGGATGTGGGGACACCTGGGGTGAGCGATTCTACCTTTTGGGTATAAGAAATGTTTATCTTGCACTAAGAAATTCTAGAACACTAGTTTCAAATTGATTTTACTAAGAAACTGTAAGTCGTAAGACAACAAAAGTTACGCTATAAACAAAATAAAGTGATAAGTAATTTTCAAAAAGTACAAAACTGAAAAATATATACCTAGAGAAAGTTTTGTTCTTTGTCGAATAGCAATTGACATCTCAAAGTCCCCATAAGATTGCTTATAAAGCTCTATTTGTGAGCTCGAGAGATCTTGAATCATCTCATAAGCAACAACTGTTGTAATAATTAGTAGCATTCCCTAATTAACTTCAGTTTTCTTTGTAAAACCTAATCTGAAATAAACACTAGGATTCAAAAATGCCCTAACTGCAAACAACAAAGAGTAAAGTTGTTTTTCCCAATTTGTCATTGATGATTGCAAGATAAGGGGTGTACAAAGAAGATCTATTTTCATATTGGCCTTGATTGCTTCCATCGACCTCTCCATGGCATTAAAAAATAACTTATTGTTGTCTTTTCATCACTTTAAGCCAAACAAAGCACTCTCACCAAAGATTCACCAACTCAGATAACAAATTGACATTAAGACCAAAATTTAGTATCTTTAAGTATAATTCTAGAAACCTCCAATCTAGCATTAAACCTAGCATGTTAAGATGCAACTCACTTATCACTTGGAAACATATGCCTTATCTCTTTCTTCATTATAACAAAACACTGACGTGATAAGCAATTCAATGCAAATCCTATAACAGTAGGACTAAACAAATTCTTACCATTAGTAAAATTCTTTCTCATTAAATTCAAGACTCATGCATGATTATAGATGAACTTGGTCACCTTTATGGCTATCTACACTGTCTCATCAATCATAGAAAAATACCTAGCATCTCATATATTTTCTGACATTAAATCAATGCAATGTGCAACACAAGGAATCAAAAAAAAATGTTTCTTCTCGTCGCTTTATAAGCGAAATCATTGTCAGTAATAAACTGAATAATTTTTTCTGACCCTACTTCATTCACAACTTCATTGAATATCTCAAATAAAGTATTAGTATTCCTAACAAGTTCAGATGCATCAATAGGCTTGAAAAACATTATCTCTTTTACAGAATAAACTAAAAAATTAATAATAGGCTCATGTCTCCTACTTGTCTAACCATCATATATGATTGAATACCTATAAGTAGCTCAATCCATTTTTCTTTCTTCCAAATAAATTTTAATTTCAAAAACTAAGCAACTCAAAAGTTTACTTTTGCAGTCATCAATATAAAGATCTTTGTATCCTGGACTGTAAAAGGTTATAGCATCCACCATAAGCCAATAATAATAAGATTGGGAAGCATTTGTATCATACCATCATCTAGTTATTTTCATATTTGCATTGTGAGCAGCATCTCTTGATTGTATGACACTACAAATTGTAGGCTGGGCTCCAGGAGTTGCTCATGGTGCAAAAAAAATCGTCATCTGCCTTATTCTTTTTCTAACATCAGGTCCAGATGCAACATTTACTTCTTATTGAGAAGGAACACTACTACTACCACATTCTACATTTTCACTATCATTATGAATATCAACAAACGAACTTCTACTACTAATTTCATAATTTAATCTCTCCCTTCTGTTTTTCTCATGTTAATATTCTTGAAGTAAAGTTTTCATTTGTCACTTCACATCAAGACTTGCTTTTCTACAAGCTTCCACATTTCTTTTAACCCCAACTAAATGCTTCTTTAATCGAGTAATTCCTTCACATTTCAAATGCTTGTTACAAAACAAGCAAATGGTATGATTCTTTATACCGAGGCCTAATGCAACATGAGCCTAAGTTGAATCATGATATCTTCCTGAAGTGGTTAAATGTTCAGAATACTTGAACTTTCTTCCTTTTATCCGTAAAAATAAATGACGACATATATCAAAATAAAGAACACAGAACTTTATTATCAACTACTATCACAAAATATGTATTGCTTAACTCAAAAGTCTAAACTAACACAATTACACAATACACATGTCCATCTTATATAATATAACTCGTTTTATATGATTACATAATACACAATTCAATTTCATCCAACACAATTCTCCAATAAGTCAAAAACCAACAATTTAAGTACTCAACATACATAATTACACAATACGCAAGTCCATCTTGTATAATATAACTTATTTTGTATGATTACACCATACACAATTCAATTTTTATGTATTGGATAAAATTGAATTGTATATTATGTAATCATACAAAATGAGTTATATTATACAAGATAAACATGCATATTGTGTAATTATATATGTTGAATACTTAAATTGTTGATTTTTGACTTATTGGTGAATTGTATTGGAGAAAATTGAATTGTGTTGAAAGAAATTGAATTATGTATGATGTAGTTATACAAAATGAGTTATATTATATAAGATGGACATGCGTATTGTGTAATTGTGTTAGTTTGGACTTTAAGTTAAACAATACATATTTTGTGATAGTAGTTAATAATAAAATTATGTGTTCTTTATTTTAATATATGTCTTTATTTATTTTTATAGATAAATGAAAGAAAGTTCAAATGCTCCTAAATATTTAACCGCTTCAGGAAGATATAATGATCCAGCTTGAGCTCATGTTGAATTGATCTCTGGTATGAAGAATGATACTATTTGCTTATTTTGTAACAAGCATTTAAAAAGTAGAAGAATCACCCGATTAAAGAAGCATTTAGTTAGCGCTAAAGGAGATGTGGAATCTTGTAAAAAAGTAAGTCATGATGTGAAGTGACAAATGAAAACTTTACTTTAAGAATATCAACACGAAAAAGACAGAAGGGAGAGATTGAATTATAAAATTAGTAGTGGAAGTTCGTTTGTTGATGTTCATGATGACAACGGAAATGTTGAAAATGGTAGTAGTAGTGTTCCTTTCCAGCAAGAAATAAATGTGGCATTTGAACCTGATGTTAGAAAAAGAAGAAGGCAGATGACGAATTTTTTTGCACCATGAATAACTCGTAGAGCCCAACCTTCAACTCATAGTGTCATGCAATCAAGAGATGTGGCTCACAATATAAATATGACAATAGCTAGATGGTGATCTGATACAGGTGTAGCATTTAATGCTTCCCAATCTTACTATTATCAGCCTATAGTGAATGTTATAGCTTCTTATGGTTCGGAATACAAAGGTCCTTCTATTGATGACTACAAAAGTAAACTTTTGAATTGCTTAGTTTCTTAAATTAAAAGTTATTTGGAAAAAAGAAGAATGGATTGGGCTAATTATGGGTGTTCAATCATATGTGATGGTTAGACAAATTGGAGATAAGAACCTATTATTAACCTTTTGATTTATTATGCAAATGACTCAATGTTTTTGAAGTCTATTGATGGATCTGACCTTGTTAGGAATATTGATACTTTATTTGAGATATTCAATGAAGTTGTGAATGAAGTAGGGCCATAAAATATTGTTTAGTTTATTACTGACAATAATTCCGCTTATAAAACGACAAGAAGATGGTTACAAAACTTATAATTCTTTTTTTAGACTCCTTGTGTTGCACATTGCATGGACTTAATGCTGAAAAATATAAGGGATGCTAGTTATTTTCCTATTAATGATGAGACTGTATAGAAAGCCAAAAAGGTGACCAAGTTCATATATAATCATGCATAAGTTTTGAATTTAATGAGAAAGAATTTTACCAAAGGTAGAAATTTGTGTCGTCCTACTGTTATAAGATTTGCAATGAATTTCTTATCACTTTAGTGTTTTGTTATGATGAAGAAAAAGTTGAGATATAAATTTACAAGTGATAAGTGGGTTGCATCTCAGTATGTTAAGTCCAATGCTGGATTGAAGGTTTTCATAATTATACTTGAAGATCGTGAATTTTGATCCTAATGTCAATTTGTTATCTGAGTTTGTGAGCATTTGATGAGAATGTTTCGTTTGGTTTAGAGTAATGAAAAAGCAAAATTGGGCTTTTTTTATGCCATGGGGAGAGAGAACAAAGCAATCAAGGCTAATATAAAAAATAGAACGTCTTGTACACACCTTATCTCGCAGTCATCAATGACATATGGTAAAAGCAACTTTACTCTCCGTTGTTTGCAACTAGGATATTTTTTTTAATCCTAGTATCTATTTTAGACCAGGTTTTACAAAAAGAACTGAAGTTAATAGGAGAATGTTATTAACTATTACAACAATTGTTGCCCATGAGATGATTCAAGATCTCCTGAGCTCACAAATGAAGCTTTATAAGCAATCTTCTGGAGATTTTGAGATGTCAATTGTTATTTGACAAAGAACAAAACTTTCTTCGGGTATATATTTTTTCACTTTTGTTACCTGTTGAAAATTAATTATCATTTTATTTTGTTTATAACGCTACTTTTGTTGTCTTACAACCTATAATTTTTTGGTGGGATTAATTCAGAACTGGTGTTCCAAAATTACAAAGGTTTGCAATTCTAATTCTAAGTCAATGTGAGTGCAACAGACTGTGAAAGGAACTGAGGCACATTTGAATTCATCCGTTCCAAAAAAAAAGGAATAAATTTGAGCATAAGATATTGAATTACTTGGTCTTCATTCATCATAATTTAAAGCTTCGAGAAAGGTATGTTATTATCATTATTAATTTAGATAAAATTTCTTATAATTTTTTAATAATTAAATTTTATTGTTTATTAGGACTCTTAATAAAACTAGTAGTTTAGTAAATCCAATTTGCATTGATAATATCTATCTTTTGATAGATTGAGTTTTTGAGGGGCCAAGTTTAATAGATGTGAGTGACTAGGAAGATAATTTTGGATGGAAAAACATTGACATTTTATTTGATGCATTGAATTTGAATGATGACAAAGATGTGGCTGCTCTCAATCATGAAGATTTTGCACCAAATGATAATTAGGGTTGGTGCAGTTATAGCAGGTATACCCCCGAAGATGATTGAATGAAGTTCTAAGTTTTTATCTCTCCTCTTCCTTTAATTTTACTTATATTTGATATATATGTGAAATTTTACATATGCAATGTAATTATAAATGTTTTAGTTTCAAGTTTTGCTTTTACTTGGTTGTTTCCTCATCACGAACTATATTGTAAATTATAATAGTTAGAGTTACGAATATCTATTGTTCTTTTTATTTGATGTAATTATTCTTTATTATATGATGAAATTATAATATTTTAAATACTTTATATTGTTCTTAATTTTATATTTATATGATGATTATCTTTTTTATATTAATTGTGCTAATTATTTATATGTGAAATATCTAAAAATTAATGTTAGTAAAAATAAATAAATGGTTATTTTTAAATTTTATTATTATGATTTTCCAAGATAGGGTTGATGTAAACTTATAAAGTATACAGTACAATATACTAATAAACTATTTTGTAATTTTAAAGAATTTCAAAATTATTTTATAAATTTAAAAAAAATTCGAAATAATATCCAGTATTAACCAGTACCGATACAGTATTGTGCCCAATTCAATACTAGGACTAGTACGGTATTCATAACATTGGGCTGAGTAGGAGCAGCAGCAATGATGGTGGGCAAAGGAGGAGTGGCAAACAACAAGTGGAGGAGGGAGAGGCGAACAATAGGTGGAGGAGGAGGGAGAGGCAGACAACAGGTGGGGAGGCACGATGGAGACTGAAAAGGGAGGCAGACCAGCAAGCGGGGAGGCACGGTAGAGAAGGGTGGTGGTGTTGCAGTGATGGCTAGAAGATGGAGGCGATGAGTAAGAATGGTTAGAGGAAGAGAGAAAAAATTGAGAGTGAGAGGTGAGAGGTGCGATTGCGGGACAAAGTGAGTAATACTATTCTATTTTTCGACCGGTACGGTACCTTCTCGTTGATATCGGCCAACACGGAATGGTATTCATATCTTTGGCTAAACTTGATGCTTATCAAAACACGCTCTTAGATGTTACATTTAAAGACAAAAAAGATAAAAAATGTATAAGAATTTTGCTTAGTATTGACTATTACACACTTGATAAAGCATATATAATAGTCTTCCCCAAACCATATATATGGTTTTTATTAGAATAACTTAATAAAAAGTCTTTTGTATAAAAAATTTAATACTATATAATATTTTTTTATAATGAATAAACTATTACGAGATTTGCATTGTCTACCCTATATTTAACAGTACAAGTTGGGCTGAGGCGTAAAGTGATATAGAAGCCGAAACAAGACAAGTTTTATGCCAACTTAGATAACCCAAAGCTAACCTAAAACTCTAAGTTATGTCTGCAGATACATAACATATTCAGGTATTCTTTAAAAGCATATATCATTACACCAGTAAATTTCGTATCTATTACTTACCTCTTCATACATTTCCAGTGAACCCCAGTGATCATCTACACCGAACAAGAATGCAAATTTACTCTTATTTTCTCTCATGAATGCCCAGTCCAGTGGTCCTGAAAGCTAGCATAAAAGAATTATAATAGTTGACACTAGGTTGAAGACATAAGTTATATAACTTCTACACGAACATTGCTGCCCACTCAATCCTCCTGCTGGAGTTGAAGAGGCAATATATTATGAAATGTACCTAATATGCCAAACTGGAGCAATTTGTAGGAGACAACACTAAATTTAATCCTCAAAAAGTTGTTAGAATTTTTCTCATATAAGCGAGAGTACCTCAGTGAATTCCCCCAGTGCCAAAAAGAGCATATTCCGAAAGGTATGGTACTGTTAACAAATGAAAGGGAAGGAACTTATTTTCAAAACACATGTGAACATTAGGCATGCAAGACGCTTATTGCCAAAGAAAAGAACTGCTTGCCCTCTGACTTTGGAAGGGCAAGCTCAATATGTAACTAGAACGCAAGCCAGCTCTTATACTGCCAAATTAGTTCACTATACCCGCAGCAAGTGACTGCATGTAGCATCAATAGCTGCGGCAGACCATGACTTCCCGACAGATTTTGACACAAGTAATCTTGTAGCGCACTTTGGTAACAATCCCAAGGATGCTATGCAGAAACTAAGTAGGAAACAGAGAACAGGCAACCTGAAATGTGGAGAAATGTGCTGTAATATCTTTATTCCCAACAATAAAATATGCAACATGAGTAAAAATAAGAGGCCAACTCTGTATTAACACAAACTATAGATAAATTGGTAACCTTCAGAAGTGAAAAGTCCTGGAACCTAAATTTAAATTAGAGTAATTTAGATGAGCTGAAGAAACAATATCGCTCAATTTGAAATTTTATAGATTTATGACAAGCCAAGTCAGATATCCACCAACTAAGATAATGAAATAAAGTCCTTAAAGGGCAAAAGGAAAATGGACAGGAAAACATGCAAAGTAAAATGTAGGGGATTAGGAGTAGTAAAACAACTCAAGACACAGGAAGAGCATTACCTGAAAACTTTCTTGTATAGAATCTGTGTCTTCGACAGTGGGTTAAACATCAGATACGGATATAATCCTGCACAATATATCACCTAAAATTCCGTAGATAGCATAAACAACATAATAAGTAATTGTCTGGCAAACATGGAATGTACATCTAATGAAACCATGAAAACGGCAAAAAGAGGTTATCACCTTCTCCGGATACCTTCTCAGTGTTTCCATGGACATGTATGCACCAATGGAATGACCAACCTTCATAAATAAATTATTTGTCAATGACTTTAACAACTGCAGTTTCGAAACTATTACGAGAAAGGTGGGTCTATCACCTGTAAGAATAACTGAAGTGAGCAAGTATATAAATATCAAATTTAACATTCCATTTCGTTTTCCATTTAATTAGATTTATTTAAATTATTTTTCAAAATTCAAAATACAAGAAAGTTTGACCTCACCATCTACTTTTTTGTTTTCCTTATTAGTCTTTTTCATTTTGGGAACTTATAGTGAACTTTAATGTATCTTGTAACTATATATCTGGGTAAGGATAGTGAGACTATTAACTAATTTCCATTGTCCAAATCACTCAACACAGGCAGGAACAAAAGCAATTTAAGCAATGTTTTTATTAGTTATCCCAAACTCCCATGCACGAGAAGAGTATTCTATCATAAAGATAACTCTTCTCATGCCACCTGCCTAAAAGGTAATGCAAACCATTGAAATCTATCCATAGAGGACACCAGGATTGAAAAACAAAAGTACAGCAAGAATATGGCCTCACCAGCACAATAGGAAGGTCGTCTTTTAACAGTTGCTGTCTAACGAAATCCACCTGTGAATGTACAACAATAAGTGGAATTCAAGAATAAAAGTCAAATTATTTTGTTTATAATTATTAGAGTATCCCATATTGACTAAGCATGAAAATGTTAAAGGGTTTCAGTTCTAATATAGTATCAGAGCCGATGGTTTGGTCCGGTTATCACTGCGTTTATTTTAAGTAACACTTGGATGTCTAGTTCCAGTTGTACTTGAGGGGGAGTATGAGAGTTTCCTATACTGACTAAACATAAAAATGTTAAAGGGTTTATAAGTGGTAAGGGTCAATTGGCAATAATTGACCTAAGCCCAGTTCTAATAGTGTGAAAGGTTTCAGAAACCTTGTATGCTTCCTTATGTGCACATGAGGTGTGTGTGTGTGGTTTGTTGCAAATAACACGCACCAATTCGGAAATATAACTGGATAACTACGTAGAAACTTCTAAATGTGACGAAGGAAATAAAATATAGACAGTATACTAAATTGTCCGAAAAGAAAAACGTTTATGATATGTGTAGAGGCCACTACAGAAAGTCAGGATATACCTTATGATCAATTTGCTCTTGCAACAAAAACAACTTTCCCCGCTCCCAATTCTGGCAAAAAGAAACTTTTAGCAAGATATATGCTTTGACGTAACCAATAAAATAAAATACATGAACAAGCTTTTGGTGCATGAGATGCATCTCTTAGAGCACCCAAAACTCGCTCGCATGAGATGCATCTCTTAGAGCACCCAAAATTCGCTCTTCCTTCATATCTCATCTTTGCTTGAATAATGTGTAACAAAAACATAATTCAGTCAAAAGCCAAAAGAGTTTCTCAGTGAGTTAATTACCAGACAAAAATATAAACTTTATATAAAATTTCAAAAAATATAAACTTTACAAAAAACTTCAATTTTAGCACAAATTTAATTTTTGACTAACAAAATACATCAATTTTGAAAATTTAACAAGTGTAACACAAATTTAAGGTGAAATAATAAGTTTTGCTAAAAGTTTTTCTATCGGAAACTATCAAGAAAAAAGCAATTAAGATGCTTTAAAAGGAAATTTTCCAACACGAGCATAATGCTCATTTAAGTCACGAATAATGTCTAAATCTGTTTTTGGTAGAAATTAGCAGAAAAATAATTGTTTTAGAATGAGAATAAATTTTCTTTTTAAATTTTACATTACATGTCTAATTATGTCTCTTGTAGTCAGTGTTGAAAAATAATAGGCTCACAAACACTTATACACTTACATAAACAATGAAGGAAGAGTGTTAATGTAACAGAATTTGTTCTTAAAACTTGCACAAGATAAAATGCTATATAATTATTCATAGAGCCAATAGATAATTCTCAATTCACCAACTTAAAATCAATTAATGCAATAATATAACAAAGAAAATATCTTTAATAATATAATAACTTTGTATAACCAAAAAACTAGTAAGTTTATTTTTATTTTATCATGACTCTCTTTAGGTGACACTAAATGCCTCAAGGTTAAATTCATTTGAATCTAAACACGTGCAATTTTAAATCATCTATTAGATCACTTAAATCGATTCAGATTTGGCCATTCAACTACTCTTTCAAATTTGTTGTAGAATTTAAAAGGCAATTTTTTTTATTAACACCCCATTGTAAATTTGATTTGTACGACTAAGCATCATCTTTAATTTTTGAAAAATATAGTACTTAAAGGACTTAGTAAAAATATCAACAACTTGAGTAAGAGACTTCATAAGCTTTAAGTTACTTTCTTTTTTAGCAATGCATTCTCAAATAAAATGAAATATAATCTCAATATGCTTACTCTTATCATTGAACAGTTAATTCTTTGCTAAGCATGAACGAAATTATTGTCAATCATGATCTTTGTTGCTTCAATGTTCTCGAAGTAGAACTCTTTCAACAGTCTTCTTAACCATGCACCAGCTGTACAAGTCCTTCCACTAACTCGACATCCACACATCCTATTCTAACCCGCATTTGAGATGGGACCATCAAGCCTCGAGGTTACAGGGATCTGCACTATGGTCTTCTTCACTCTGCTGATTTTTCTGAGCCTCGTTCAGTTCGTTCTGCTTTAAATAGTCCTTATTTTATTGGTATGCGCCCAAGAAAGAAAAAAGTACTACTTTTCTATTATCAAGATCTTCGACACAATCATTATCACAAAAAATCGTTAAACTAATTAGCAATAGGTGGAGTAACCCACTAGACTTATATGTTAGTCTTCTTTCCCTTCTTTTTCCAATGTGAGATACTCACATATGGGTATTCTCAACACTTCCCTCACATGTGAGTCTCTTTTTACTTGGGCAATCTAGAGAGGTACGTAGACAATCCTCATCAGGGCTGAACTTCTGATTGAGGTCAAATAGGCCCCCTTTTAGGGCAAACAATACTGCTGGATCACTTGCTCCATACAGACTTTAATTCCTTCTCCAGGAGCTTAAATAATGGACCCCTTTCTGGGGCAAATAGTAGGCCAAGATCTTCTTTAGCTTTGATACCTTGTTAAATTTGAAATGGACCTACAGGTCCACACGAGAAGGAAAGTTAGACCACACACAAGCCCAAGTAAGGTTCCATTCTAAAACCAATAGGTGGAGTAGCCCACTAGACTTATATATTAGTCTTCTTTCCCCTCTTTTTCCAATGTAGGATACTCACATGTGGGTATTCTCAACAATTTTAGAAGGCATCTCCACAAACTAACTTGTCCAACCGCAAATAAGATATCTAGTCTTGTGCAAGTCAAATACCTCAAATTTCCCATATAACTTTTGAACAAAGTTAGATCTACACTCTCTTGCCCTTCGAATATGGGTATTTTTATTGTAGTGTTAACATACTTATGGTCTAACAAATTATCTTCTTAAGTACCTCATTTGCATAGCCTTCTTAACTGATTAAAATTTTGTCCTTACTTTACTTTGATTTCTAATTGTAAGACATCAATTCTATGTCACTCATCTCTAACTCTTGAGTCAGAATCTTTGAACTCTTAAAACATATTTGGATTGTTTCCAGTGAAAATAAGATCATCCATATAGATACAAAAAACTAATAATCATCATTATCCTTTTCAATATAAAGAGCATATTTGTGTAAACATCTAGTAAAATCACTCTTAGAGATAATTATCGAACACACTATTCCAAGCCCTTAGCGCTTATTTAAGTCCTTATAACTCCTTTAACTTCAACTCCTTTAAGTCCTTATAACTCCTTTAACTTCAACAGTTTATCTTCTTAGCCTTCAATTACATATCCCATTAGTTGTTCAATATAAACTTTTTCTTCTAAATTATCATGGACAACTTGGCATCCAATTGAGAAATTCTCAAATGATTTTAGGCAACAACACATATTAATAAACGAATAACATTGGTGAATATATCTCTATAGTTAACATCTTGAATTTTCTTGTTCCCTTTGGCAATAAGTCTTGCCTTTTATCCATCTACTTCATCTTTGTCATTTTTCTTGATCTTGCACACCTGTTTGACTTCAATGGCGTGAAAACCACCTAAAAGAGGAACAAGTTCTCACGTGCCATTCCTTTAGATGGCTTGAAATTTTTTTCATTTATTGCATGAATCACTTCTCATTCTTGCTAGCATCTTCAAAATTTAAAGTTTTAATATATACAAGTGGACAAAAAAATTATAGTTTTTATAAAATTTGTCAAGTCTCTAATATCTTTGAGGTAGCACGCTAGGTGGTGAAGATGTGGATGATGATGCTTGAGATGGAGCTAGAGAAGTTGGTGGAAAATAATCATTTCGACTTCCTGAACAACCTCTTTTTCTTTTTCTTTTTCAAAATATGGAAGAATATCATAAGATCCTTTCATTTTAGATTTCCAATCCTATGATACCTCTTCATCAAATTTAACATATCTACAATAATCTTTCCATTACTTAGATTGAACAACTTTTAGCCTTTTGAGTTCTCATCGTATCCAATGAAAGTAAACTTCTTACTTCAAACATCAAGTCTAGACCTTTCTTAGTTATGATCATGCACATATGCAATAGAGTCAAATACTCTTAAGCATGATGCAAAAGGTTTCACTCTACTCCATGCTTCTTATAGAATGACATCTTTTAATCTCTTTGTTGGACTATCATATGAAAGATAAATAGCACATGCAGTCGCTTCAACTAAGATCTCAACATGGTTCTCACTGTATTTAGGATTAATCAGTTCTTTCTCTTTACTACTCCATTTTGCTAGAAATATCTAGGCACTGAAGAGGATGATACTTTCATGCAACTCACAAAAACTCTTAAATTCATTAGAAGTAACTTTTTCACCTATATTAGTTCTTAGAGCTTTAATCTTAAAATCACTTTCTTTTTCAATCAAAGTTTTAAACTTTTTAAATGCATAAATAGCTTTAGACATTTACTTAAAAAATTCCACCCATGTCTTGAAATTGATTGTTCGAAAAGCTTTTCCTCAAATGCTTTCCAAGCATGCATGCCTTACATGGTTATTCATAATGAGCTATATTTGAAATGCCTCTCACCATCTTCCTCACTCCCAAAACTTTGAGTCCTCTAAAATTCAGATATTGATACCTCATATGTCATACTCATAAAGGATTATTGACACCAATCTTCAAACGCATAACCTTTGTAGTGCACAAATTCAATAAAAACATTCTATTACTAGTCATAGTCACCTTGGCAATAAGATTAGCATCACAATCTTGAAACCAAAGAGTATGACCCATTATATAAATTTAACAACTATTTTACAAGATTTGACCAATGCTTGAATGCTATTTTCTAACATTGGAGTAAAGTAAACATTAGATACTTATGACCATCTATTTTTGTCTTGAGAAAAATCACATCTTGTAGTGATTTATCCTTTCTTTGTGAGCTAGTAAAAATCCAATTAACTCATTAACGGTCATATTACTTATATCTTTGGATTCTTCAATAGCCACTGCTATATAATTGAATGCCAAGTTGATAGAACATAGGCTCTTCTCCACAACTTGAACATCTTAGACGGTTTCACCAAACCTCTTCATTTGATTCACACTCTTAGGACTTTTGTGAAGTACTCTAAAATTGACTTGTTATCATTCATAAAGAGTGTTTCAAATTTAGTCCTTAGAGTTTGAAGTTGCACCATCTTCACTTTGTCAACTCTCATCACCAAATATTTGAGTACTTCATATGTTTTCTTTGATGTGGTTTCATTGGCTATTTTCTCGAACATTTTTTGCCTCCAAATCTTGATGGATGATGGTAAATGTGCTTTATTCTTTCTTCCTTTCCTTCTCCAAGGTGTCCTTTTCAATTTGAGTCAAGCTTGCTTCTTCTTGGGACTTTGTGTAACCATTATGAACAATATCTCATATGCCTTCTAAATCAAGAATGACCTTCATCCTAAGTGTCCAATTCTCATAAATAATTTTGGTGAGTTGTGGATATTAGAACATAGAGGCTCCTTTTAATATCATAGTTGGCTCTAATATCAATTTGTTGGAAAAATGATAAGCTCACAAATACTTATACACTCACAATACGCAATAAAGAAGTTTAAATTTTATTCTTACCTCTTGCAGAAATAAAATATTTCATAGCTATTTATAGAATCAATAGATAATTCTAGACTCACTAAATTATAGTTAGTTGATGCTAGAATACAAAGAGGAAAATACTTTAAATGGAACAATCAAAAGTATATAGTAAAAGAAACTGACTAGTCTGTCTTTATTTCATCATAACTATCCTAAATAATTCCAAATAACTCAAAGTTAAATTCATTTGAATTTAGAAACATAAAGCTTTAAATCGCATTATCTTCTGCTTCCATTTGGGGAAGGGTCAGGTGTCCTTTAGGAGCTAAATCAAATCTCAAGATCAGCCTACGACACACCAAGAATTTAGGAAGTCGAGTCATTAAGCAGTTTCTTAAATCATTTAAATTGATTAAAATTTGACTATTCAGTTATTCCGTCAAAATTACTGCAGAATTCTCAAAGTCAAGTTTATTTCCAAGGGTCTGATATTAACATGTCATGTCAAGAAAAATAATGAATATTAGTACGTCACCCTAACCATGTCTTAAAAGTTGAGATTGTAACTTATGCCGATCCAACGCAATGCTCTTTTCCCAAACCAAATAAGTTCAAATTCGATTCACTTTCACTCTTACGGTAACCAAATTAACATTGAACATGGAACCAGAAAATAAATACCTTTTCTGTTTGAGAAATGTGCCCAATAGCTGCTCATACAGAAAGAGAGGGAATGAATAATTTCAAGGCTAGATTTTAAGAGGGAATGAATAATTCTTAGACTAGAAACTGAATAATCAAATCTCAAAGGGATAAACGGGAAAGATAATTGCCTGTAACAGACGCAGTTCCTCCAAGAAACTCGTAGAGTGACTCCAAGAAGTCTTTATAAAATGAAATTATACCTGTAACCAACAACAATAACACCCTAAAATTGAAGTTCCAAGCACATATCACTAAACAAAAATCAGGAGGCAAGGCATCATAACATAACAGCAAACCTGGATTCCCGGGAATAAACAGAACATGCAATGAGGGGTCCTGGGAGAGAATCTCCATTACTTCAGTTGTGTAACTGAAAATCCAACACCCACCAGATAACATGCTATTATAAACTAATAAAGCAGACCAATAAAAAGTAAATAAAAAATCAAACTCAAAATACCCAGACACATTGCACAATCGGAAACTGACAGGTCTCCTGGGTTTGCAATTGAACTTCTCGAGGCTCATATCTCTGCTTTAACAAGGAGGAAGATAGAGATTGAAAGTAAAGATGGGTGAGGAAGGTATGGCTGAAGAAGAAAATGTTTGTGCGAGCACATCGGTTGCTTAAAACGATAAGAAGATTCGTTGTTCTTTAGTAACAATGTATCTGGTTTAGCGGCTGTTAAATATTCATTAAAAAAAAGCAAAACGTCTTTCGTGCGTTTAATATTTAAACCAGATATTTTAACTTGGAAAACTTGCATTGAGGGATACCTGTCAGGCATAACCGCGAACAAACGAGATCCTTTCTGCCTTTTAACAATGTGCTACCAATTTTTAGCCACAAATTTCAGTGGTCCAGGCACAGAGGAGTTGGTCCGGACGGCGAACTGGTGTCTTGGCTGCTTCGTACGCACTTGCTTCTCGGCTTCAATCATTGCACAATTATGAAGAACCGATCATAGGTCGTGTCTAGAACAAAACATTGTCGATGATGTTTATCTATGAGTCGTTTTTTTCTATCTTTCTTTCATAGATCGTAACTAAGGAAACAAACATACATAGTGTTAGATTATTTAATAGCCCAAGTTATTTATAGATTTGATGAAAATAACCCAAGATAATAATTTTTAGGTATTAAATAATAGATCTGTCAAAGACTACTTCATTTTCTTTTTTGAAATCAACATAATGATTAGTGAAAGAATATATAAGTTTTAGAAAACTTAGAATGAGTTATCTGAACCATCGAAGAAACAAATCAAAGAAAGAAGAAGAGAGAAAATCAAACCTTACAAAAATATTATGGATACAAGTATGACAAAAATAAATCGATTCATTAAATTGGCTTACAATTGGTATCAGAGTCACGGTGTTGCATGATTTTTTTCTACCATGTATCGTTTCTGTATAATTGTTGTATGTTTTTGTATGAATAGAGTGTTACATTATCCTGTATTTTTCATAGCATTATTTTTTCATATACGAAATAGACATAGAAACACAAACAACGATTTCTTGTTGTTATTTTCGGATGTTAATTGAACTTCATTCTTAATGCTTATCCAAAACAAAATATGGATAGATGGTTATGGATGGGTGGTTTAGAGTGAAAAACTCGTGGGTTTGTTTCATTTGTTGACCACCGAAGAAGTAAATGTAGATGACGTTATTGCTGGCTCAAGATAAGACAGGATTCTGTAAATAAATTGCAGAAGAATTCATGAAAGAAATAAGATTTAAGAATTAAAAAAAAGAAACAACGAAACGAAATTTAGCGTTTATCGCTGAGGAAGATGAGGCGCGTGCAACACATGATAGCAGCCAACACGCGCCTGTTGAGTCATATATATTTTTTATTTTTATTAAAAAAGAAAATTTTATGGCTTTTAATTTTGGGTCATAACTCATAATTCATTAATTATTTTAAAAAAAAATTAAAATTGTATTAAACAAATATGAATGATACATGGTCTACCAAGCCTTAGTAATAATACCATACGCTTTAAACTCAACTAATGACTGCGCTTTAGACTCAACAAAAACGACAAAGCAAAGAGCTTAAAGAGACAATCGAAACGACTGCGCTTTAGTCGAAGGGTATGAAATCCAATTAGGGCATAACTAATCGTTGCTTTTGCGACGATTCCAGAAGTTGCTCGATTAGGAAAGATAGGGGAGCGGCCTAGGGGACGAAGCTGTTGGCGTTCTCACGAGCTCCTTCTTCTATCGCGCATTGAGAATAGTTCCAACGGTAAGTCCTAAAGGAAGATTTCGAGGCTGGAGATACTACTCAGAGTTGACATTGTATGGTGAATTTGCAGATATGCCGAAAGGGAGAACGATTGGCCAAGATGTGTTGTGGAAACTCGCTGAGGTAAGAAGAACTTTCCTGTTTGTTAATTTCTGCCACTTTTGTCATCATTTTGTAGCTCTACATCAGTTTGAGGCAGAGGTGGGGACAGCTTAAATACCGACAAGTTAGTTCTGAAACTTTCTCCATAGATTTAATTTGTGATCTGAGAGGATATAGATACTTTACTACCTTATTGGAGACTGGACTCTCCAGGTGAGAGATAGTCCCCTACTACATCTGGAGTGCAGATGGGTTGAGATCAGTTGCTCTCTGATGCTTATTATGATAAGCTCTAGGGTAGAAAATAGGGGAGTTGTCTTCTGCTAGAACCTTCGTAGGTTTTTTTCCTTCCAAATTTCTTGAGAGCAAGTAGCCGCTGAAATGAGGATTACTGCTCTGTCAATTGAGAGACAAATAGGTGGGGCAACTCCAGTAGTAGCTCATGGAGTCTGTTCGGTTGATGGACTTTAGTACTTAATATAAGAATCTTTGTCCGTATTTCAGTAGAGTAGTCACACTTAATCTAATAATATGATCCCTAGTCTCTTCCTTTTGATTACAAAGAATGCACATCCTTGAATAGTTTAGGAATTGAAGCCTGTCTATAGTACTGAGTCTATTCAGCATGACCAGCTATAGCAGGAAACTATTTATAGGTCTCAGAAACTTGTTCCAAACCATAGAATACCAATCTACTCAATTCAATGTCCCCACCATCAATTGCTTGGCTTCCTGCATTGTGATGTCTGAGACTGGAATCCCCTGCCATAAGAAAGTATCCTTTTCTCCAGGCCTACGGATTAGTGGGATGGATGATAATCTGATTTCATCTATGGATAGTAGCCATCTACCTTCTGCTAAGATTTCCTTAAGTTTGGTATTCCTAGGAAATCTTTCCAGTAAGTTTCTTGCTAATGGATTGTGGATCAATGCACCTTGTCCAGTCCAATTATCATGCCACAGGAATGATCTTTCCCCATCTCCCACTCAACAGGACATACGCTGTTATACATCCTCCTTCATTTTCAGAAGTTGATTAAAGAACCAAGTATAACTATTTTTGGAAGTTAAATCCCATAATTAATTGATAATACAAAATTATATGCATAAAAGTTGCGCATATGTTTGCTATGTATAATATAATTTTGTGTCATAATATGTTTTAAAAGGTACTTTGACCATTTATATTATGCCATGTTTGGAATTATATTTTCTTATTATATGTTGAATGTGCTACATAACATTATGGTAATTTAGAATAGTTTGTTAGTCACCAAAGTGACTAAACTAACTAAATTAAAATTTGTCATGTATGATAATCATTCAATTAAATGTTTAATGTATGGAAAGCTTGTTAGTCACCAAAATAGACTAGCTTAATCATTTGATAATCTTGTACATGTAGGGCATTATGTATAAAATGCTTTATATATAAATCCTTTTAATTATCAAGAGGAAAATGTTTTAGAATTTTAAAGAAAACCTAGTAATCTCCAAACAAACTTGGGGGAACAACTGAAATTCCTTTCAATCAAATTTTTATCAAAGGGTACATTTTATCAAACACTTGGTATGCATTAACCGATTCATCCCTCATTCAAGACAAATTACCAATTTGTTTCCATCATTCTCCAACAAATACACATCCCATCATTAACAATCAGTAATTAACAACCAAAACCAAAAACAAATTCCATATGAACCAAAAAATTCGACCCAACATTCACACATCATCGCAGAAAGGAGAGGACGAAGAAGAGGACAATAACTTCAGTTTGGACCGCTGGAGAAGATGACGTAGGAGACGCACCAGCTCCATGGCGACAACGCACCTCTAGACGATGGCAATGGCAGACGCAGGCGGCAGATGGAGGAGGAAGAGGACTTCGGCACACGTAGGAGCAAGCGCAGGAGCGGGGTTGGGGGGGCAGGGCTTCGAGTGGTTTAAATGATAACCAAAACGACGTTTTGGTTTTGGTTTTGGTTTAAACGTTTAAAACTTAAACAAATCAACATCGTATAGTTTAAAACCTAAACGGTGTTATTTTGGTTATGATTTAAACGTTTAAACCCTTCAGTCGGAATCGTTTTAGTTATATTTTAAACGTTTAAAACATAACCAAAACGATGTCGTTTGGTCTAAAACTAAACGATGTCGTTTTGGTTAAGGTAATACGTTTAAACCTTCTGTGCAAAACGGCGTCGTTTAATTAAATCTCAAACAACATCGTTTTGTTCACGAGACGAAGACGTTTTTAAGTTGAACAAAACGACATCGTTTGGTTCGTCAAGGTTTCAACCTCCACGATATTCACCAAAACGACGTCGTTTGGTTTATGCCTAAATGACGTCGTTTTGTTAGAGTTAGAATCTGAGGACTGAAATGGATTTTTACCGACGGAATATTCGTCGGTAAACCTTTTCTCCCGAATTTAGCGACGAAAATTTCTACCGTCGCTAAAGTAATATTTCCAAACTACATTACCGACGTCTATACTATTTTTGTCGATAATTTCCTGTAGTTTTTTTACCGTCAGTAAATTTTCATCGCTATTTTAGAGTTCTCTTGCAGTGAATTATGCGTCTTACTTTGGCTATCTCTGCATGCTCACTTCTGCCATTCAAATGATGTCTCGGGTGGTAATGAAGGAGAAGCTTCGGGTGAGTTTAATGTAAAAAAAACGACATCGTTTGATTAAAAATTTGCTGCAAAATTTATCGACGGAAAATTTCTGTCGCTAAATTCAAACTTTTTAAATTCCACCAACATTTCTTGCCTTATTTACCGATTTACCAACATAAATTAATTTTTTAAATTTCGCCAACAATTCTCGCCGTATTTACTGACAAGAATTTTATATTGTCGCTAAAATTCACCGAAACTTTACCGATGGACAATTTTCGTCGGTAAACTCAACATTTTCTAATTCTTCCAACATTTCCCGTCTTATTTATCGACAGGCATCTTATACCGTCACTAAAGTCTGTCTTAAATTTTGTCAGGATGATTTCCCTCCAAATTTAGTGACAGATATTAGTACCGCCACTAAACGAGATTTTTTCCTACAATTTTACCGACAGAAATTTTGTTTCCAACGGTAATTTGTAACGGTTTATTTTCTATCGCTAATTACTGCTTTTCTTGTAGTAAACTAGAGAAGGGTTGTTCCTCTCTATAACTGATTGACCATTGATGCATTTTGTCTTATTAAGGATTTTGAGCTCCTCTTTGATCACAACAATAGTTGGTTCATTCCATTAGAGTCCTTAGTAATAACTTTTAACTCAAAATAGTCCACTTATTAGAATCTTCTATCAGTTCGTTTCCACATTTTCCCTTGATGATGTGATCGTGATCTCTAGTGATAAGTTACCACAATTGTAGCATCATACACATCACCTGCCTAGCCTCATCCAAGGTATTATTGTTGGATCACGTACGGTCCGAGTATTCACAATACAATGCGGAAAAGACCATACAACAACATGAAGTATAATCGAAAATACCAAGGATGTACGAAAATACCTTATTGCCGTGGATAGGTTGCTTCTTTTTTCAGATTCCAAGACACTGCAAGCGCGAATGCCCTCTACCGGTATCCACAGGAGTATGCACGATCCGGGCTGCGGCTGTGGTGTGCTAGCACGTCCTGAAACTCTTTCTGAACATCACACGATTTTCCTCTCGGATGGTGGCCAGGGTTTCGTGACAATTGTGTCTCTTACTTCTAAAGAGACCTAAGCTTCTCTATTTATAGAGAAAACCTAATCCCATTGAAGCCCAATAAGTTTCGGCCCATTATATCTCATATAATAAAGCCCGACAACTTAATTCAATCTAGCCCAATAAATATATCCACATATATTTATTCAATGCCTAATAGATTAGGCC
>JANKOE010000005.1:62587972-62600691 GCA_026284465.1 Erythroxylum citrifolium | reverse complement strand
ATTTATTAATTACCTCCATTTATGTCATATGCTATCTTACTTAAGCTAATCATGCTTGATTAGTCATAAAAAAAAAATTCGGGGCTAACAGTTCGCCGCGACGACAAAAATAAGGGTTCGTCGCGACGTGCCAAAGGAAGTTCGCCGCAATGTGCCAATGGAAGTTCGCCGTGACGTGAGTCCCCAAAAACTGAAATCCGACATCCACATTCAAACATTCAATAATCACAAACATTCATATCTAACAACAATACCATTACAAATCCCATGGGTTCAACAAACTTTACTTACAAGACATCATACATATCAAAACTTAAAACAAAATGCATAAGGATGCTCAATGTTGATATGCTTAATAAACTATCCAAAATAGTTACTAACTTAGTACAAAAATGTCTAACTATCGTGGAGTTTCCGATGCCTTGTAAGGATCAACTGTCGTCTTGTTCTACACCTGAGGAGGGAAAAATAATGGGTTGAGCTACACAGCTCAGTGGCTAATATATTTATAGCCATCGGTGTCGAGCCACACATTCAAGCATATATATATATATATATCCATAAAAAAAATTCAATATTCAACCTTCTCACTCACAACTCATATGATCAAAATGTCATCACAAAGAACATGTCATGTAATCTATCCAACACAACATAACACCCAATTATGCACCATTCATAACTATGCAAAGATGCAATGCACAAACAAATGGCTCGAGAGTTTCGTGGAACAAAATGGATAAACCGGAGTTTATACCGTGAACAAAACAAGTCCGATTTCTCAGGATCTCGTGGCCTCAAGCGGGCAGCCGGGAGAAGGCTATACGTCGACGTGCACGCGACTAACGAAACGTTCCTCTCTTGCCCAAACACAATCAAATTTCAATGCTTAACTCATTTCATACACATTCATACTTTTCATGCTCATCATGCTTTCTCATCTTTTCATTCATACAAAATGCCATGATATTTTCAAGGCAATACATGATCACAATGACAATGCATTTTCAACAATTTCCATAATTCAAAACAAGCAATGTCACACACACATACAAGCAAACAAGACAATTTGCCCATACACAACAACTATAAATATATTACCCTTCGAATACCGCTTGAGAATCCAAGTTCAACGTTGTCTTTCCTCTTGCTCTTGGATAGGGTCTGCTTGGTTTCCTATAACAAACCAAGCTCACATTCAAACAATATTCAAAGGAAATTCATAAGGCTTCAATAATCAAAAGTGCTAAGATTGAACTATAACCCCTTTCAACACCTAGACTTTCGGTTTGACTTTTCCATGATCGTTATTATCAGGTAAAAGAAGACATTTGGTAACTCTTCCTTCTAGAAAAATGTTCTTCATTTTCTTAAGTTTCTAACGACACCAAACTCATTCAATTTGGTTCAGAAATGTGGAAGTTATACCCCAAACATGTTGGAACTATCCTTATGCTGAAACAATAATCTATACTCAACTTCCATCCAAAATTTGAGATCTGTGGAGACCGAATCAAAACTTCATTTCTTCATACAACTTATAGCCCTATGTCTCTAGTTTACAAAGAATAAAAAATAACTCAATTTGGAAATCTACATAAAAAGATATGCCCAAAATATCAAACTATATCTGTGCAGGAAAATGGGTCCTCGCCGCGACGAGGATGCTTGAGCGCGCCGCGACCAGAAACCTCCCGAAACCTGATTTTTTAACATTCTTCAACTATATTCTTCCCATCTTTCAAATATAACCTATCTTAACCCTAAACCATCTTCCCTACTTCATTTCTACGCTCATTCCAACCCAAAATCATTCACAAATACTATTCATTCACAAACACAATATAATCGTTAACCCTACCCAAAATCATTCACAAATACTATTCATTCACAAACACAATATAATCGTTAACCCTAGAAGATTACAACATGTTCCATACACCATTCCACAATAACTTCCTACATATATTCAACCCCATTTTTCACTCCTAACTATCACCAAACTTGGTTAATCCAACCAATGAAGAAAGAAAGTATGCTTGTACTTACTTGTGATGCTTCAAACTCCTAAAGTTCTTCAAAATCTCCAAAAATCCTAAGTTTTCTCCCTTCTTTTCTCTATTCCCACAATGCTTCTTCTCTTCCTAACAAGCCAACCTTTTCTTCTTCTAATTTACACTCTTAATGATTGTAAAATGACCCTTACGCCCTTCCACTTATTCCTTATAACTTAAAGGTTTAAGTGATCTACCAAGATTACCCCTTATGCATTCTTACTACATTTATACATTAATTCCATCAATTCAAACAATAAATCCTCCTAATATTGAGAAGCTAATTACTCCAAAATAATTACTCTAATAAGACCTCAAAATAATTTAAATCATGCTTAATAAAATAAATAAAAAATTTGGGGTCCAACACTCACGGACACTATGTGTCCGCGAGGCCACGTGTGCGCCGTGTGGACGACCGGATGGGTGCGCTCGTGACATGCGCCTGTTGTTCCACGCGGTCGGTGGCGCGGGAGTGAGCCGTGTGTTTGTTGCACATGTGGCACACCTTCCGTTCTGCGACACTCCTACGTCCTGCAACAGAGTTGGGCGTGTGCCAACGGCTCCGGCGTTAGAGCCGGAGGTGCTTTCCGGCATCCCAGAAGCCCTTTTTCTATCCATTTAGCCCGTTTTTTGCTCTGTTCGGCCCGTTTTTGACCCGTTTTTTGTAGCTAACCTTATGTATACCACTTTTATGCAATTATATATGTAAAAAAACTGAAAACGAATCAAAACGGGCTCACGGACTAGGCCTTTCTACAGTTTCCTTAAATCACGAGCTCTTTTAACGGGTCAGAGAACCTTATGCTCGTGAAGCCGCTGAGTAACTGCAGAAGACCTTACTTTTATATAGCTTTCATATCGGATTTCCCCATCACAAGGTCGATATGGACCTGATCCACACTAATCGGAACCTATTTTTCACACGGACTTCGACCAATTAATCTAGATTATTTATTGGATCACTTTATTATCTTTATCTGGATCAAATGGCGTAACTTAACCGATAATTAATTTAAAAAACTAAAAGTGCAATTAATGTTAGTCCAACTTTATAAGACATAGACAAAATTGTCCCTATGGACAAAAAGGTCTAACGCCTTTAAGGCTAACGAATATAGGCTGCTATACCTATGGTGATCTGGTCCGGTGAAAGGGGTTCTAAGATGTAGTGTTTTTGTGTCCCTCTAAGGCTAACGAATGTCGTCTGTATACCTATGGTGCAATGTCAGTTTTCTGTAACTGTAGTGCATAGATAGGAAGTTGGTTCCTGCAGACTAGGATAAAGTCCACCATCTTATTAGATTCCTAAACTGTGTATCAATCTCTTTTCGGGAATTCAATGATATTTTTTAACCTTTTTAAAAATAATAAAAATTAATATTATATATTACATATTATTAGATTTTAATATAAATAATAATATGTAGATATGATTAATTAATTATTCTATTTAACATGGTTTTTTAAATTTCAATCACCATCTTATAAAATCTTCATGTGAGTAATTTTTGTAACATGTATTCTTTATTAATATTTTTAACGATAAAGTTAATGGAAAAATATTTATGAGAATTTTAAGTAAGTGTAAGGAAATGAATATTTTTAAAGCACATAAAATTTTAGAATTAGTAAAAATCATATAAGAAATTGATGTGTTTTATCCTTTTTGTCCATTTTCGTTCCCACTTGAATAAATACTAAGTTGCCTCGTGGAGTTTAAAAGGGGTTTGGCAGCTTCCTTGACATGCGTCGGCAAATTTTAAAAAACACTAATGTGTTGCTTGACTTAATTTGTACGTATCTTTAAATACTGGGACCAAGTTGAATAAGCGGTCCCCCTATGAATGCCTCCAAATACACTAAATCCTGATTTATCTAATAAATTATATTAAATCTTTGATTTACATAATAATTTATCAGTTATATGTTTTGAATAACAAGTTTGGGTTAATTAACACTTACAAAATTTAATAAAATTTTATTTTAAATCAATTATTTTTTTTAGTTACCAAGTAAATCATAGCTCATTATTTCAATTTTTTTTTATAAATCAAAGGAATATATTAGAAAGAAAAAATATGTACAAAAAGTCCATTTACAAGTGCCTCTAAAGGCACAACAAGCGAAAATAAACAACTTGACATAAATTAGGCAAGCTAAAACAAGGCAGGAAAGAAAAACCGACAGTCAAAAGTAATACACTAGGAGCTTCACAGAATCAAAGCATCTAAAAAATCAAGTGAAATGCGAACGATGAACAGTAGCCCAAAAGAATCAAACGAAAGGAGAAGGCTGCTCATGGCATTATTTCAAATATTTGAGTTGGGTATTGTGAAAAAAAAAAGAGTTGATAAACACATTGAAAACTTTTACCGAAGTTAAAGAAAGAAATAAGTAAGAAATTAAAAAGATAGTTAGTATTATATTATAATTGGTTAAACGGTATTTTTATATCTCATTTTGAGACAATATTTCGTACTCGTAAATATAGTGAGAAATGATACTTCATTCATTATAGTTTTTATTACCATTCTTCCGAGTGAACTAAACACACCCTTACTTTAGCTTCACAAATAAGTGCAATGGTTCAACAAGGCAAAGCGACATAAGCCATACATTAAGCGCCCAAAATGGGTCTACCATTAAGGTCAGCAATAGGTTGGACTCGTCTAGAATTGAGCCCGACCTAGGCTTGAAGTTCGATCGAGTCTGAACCAGTTGAGTTTGAGAAAATTGAGTTTGAGTTTGATCAGACCGGTACAGTCAAAAATTCAACTCAATTTGTCCTTATCATTTTTAATCTTTTTAAATTAAAAAAGAAAATGATGTTATTTATATCTCTTTATATCTGTTGGCATTCTGATTGGCTGGAATAAGACAGTCTAAACTTAACTTAACCTGAGGCTAGTCAAACCAAACCAAACCTACCATAATCTAATTGCCAAGCCTGTTAACCATACTATCTCGTCCGATTTTAGTTTTATTCATGAGAGAAAAACTAAAATAAAGCCCTACTTTTCATACGATCTGTATTTTCTGTCTAATAATTTTCCACAATACTACCTCCACAAAAATATTATTCACAGGGTACAATTATTTGAGAAGTAAAAGTTTGTAACTTTCCACACAAAAAAAACAGAAAAGAAAAAAAGAAGTGAGGATTACAAATGTACAAGAAAATTGAATGACAAAACATTTGAACCTTCTAGGCACTTGTTGAAGTACACGGATATTCTATGATATGGTTGATTCAAATGTTCAATAGGTAAAATTGAACTTCTCTAAGAATGAAGTGAAATTTATTTACCAAAAAAGTCTGAACACATATTTCATTTGGTCTATTAGACCAATTTTTCTTTCTCCTCGCTAATCACGATTGGATTTTGGCGCCACCTTACCTGACTATGCCTTGAGACCAACCTCTATAAATAGCTCATCGCGTCTCTTCAATTTTTGTCAAGCGCAAAGGTTTTCTTCAGACTTGGGAGAGAGAGACCAAGAGTAAGTGAAGACCGCGTGCACACATTCAGGGAAAGAGGTAGAAATATATAGAGAGAAATGGAGTTTCCAGTGATTAACATGGAGAAACTCAATGGTGAGCAGAGAGCAGCCACCATGGAAACGATCAAAGATGCCTGTGAGAACTGGGGCTTCTTTGAGGTAAAATATTGAATGTTACTTCTTCCTTTTCAAAGACGTCTCCATTTTGCTCATGTTCTATTTTTTGCTGTTCTGCGATTCTAATCGCTAAACTTGTAATATCGGTTTATTTAGCTGCTGAACCATGGAATTGATCCCGAGTTTTTGGGTGCTGTGGAGAGATTCACCAAAGAGCATTACAAGAAATGTATGGAACAGAGGTTCAAGGAATTGGTGGCAAGTAAGGCTTTGGAGGGTGTCCGAACAGAGATCAAAGACATGGATTGGGAGAGCACCTTCTTCTTGCGCCATCTGCCTGAGTCCAACATTGCTGAGATTCCTGATCTGGATGATGAGTACAGGTAAAATTAAAAACAAAAACAAAAAGCTACCAGTTATTTAAGGCCATATACATCTATGTACATTGATTCTGAATCTGCCATCTTGATGTGGCCTACTACTCCATGATTACCTCTACTTTACCTTTTTCATTTTATGTCTTGAGCACACATGCAGAAGCCCACATAGAAACTTAACGGAGCACATTTGTTACAAACACGCCAATTCATTTTCAAACTTATGTCCTCATTTAGGTTTTTGCCCTTCTCTCTAATCACTAGCTCAATTAATCCACCTATTGAAAGTGTCCCAAAATATGATATTGCAGGAAGGTGATGAAGGAGTTTGCATTGAAGTTGGAGAAACTTGCTGAGCAGCTCCTGGACCTGTTATGTGAGAACCTTGGACTTGAAAAGGGCTACCTCAAGAAGGCCTTTTATGGTTCCAGGGGTCCAACTTTTGGCACTAAGGTCAGCAATTATCCACCGTGCCCAAAGCCAGACCTGGTCAAGGGACTCAGGGCACACACAGATGCTGGGGGCATCGTCTTGCTCTTCCAGGACGATAAAGTCAGTGGTCTTCAGCTCCTCAAGGACGGGAAGTGGATTGATGTACCCCCTATGCGCCACTCCATTGTTGTCAACCTTGGCGACCAACTTGAGGTATACCAATTTAATCTGACTTGCAAAATTGAATATTGCTTATTTCATGTTATCCATTTTGAGCTCCTTGGAATTTGTAACTTTAGGTAATTACTAATGGCAAGTACAAGAGTGTGGAGCACAGAGTGATTGCTCAGACCGATGGCACAAGGATGTCAATAGCTTCTTTCTATAACCCTGGAAGTGATGCAGTTATCTATCCGGCACCAGATTTGATAGAGACAGAAGCAGAGAAGAAACAAATGTACCCAAAATTCGTGTTTCAGGACTATATGAAGTTGTATGCCGGACTGAAATTCCAGGCCAAGGAGCCAAGATTTGAAGCCATGAAAGCAGTGGAAACTAATGTCCCAATTGAAACAGCTTAAGCCTGTACAATAGGGAAAGGCATTGCGGCTTTTTATGTGAGGATGATATAGCTTTTAGTCGAATGCTTAAAGATGTGTTGCTTCCTATCAAGTTAGTACTAATATGAAGGTTAAGAGGGTATCGATTTGTTCTACGTAGAAAGTAAGCACGAATAATACATCAAATAACAATTACCCTATCTTATTCAAAATAAAAGTCGTTTTAGAGAGGTTTTAATTATTCAAAATAAGTGTCATTTATAATTTTTCATGCATGTTTATAATTTTATTTATAAAATTACTTTTTAATTTCTCTTACATCTTAATCACACAAATTATATTTTCAAGACAGTTCAACGTGCAATTAATAAAAGGTATATTAAATATTTCATTAACTTTCTTAATAATTGTTGTGTAGTATTTAATCTAAGAAAGTTTGGTATTCCTGTCCCTTTTATCTATACTATTCTTCTACCAATCATATGCGATTCATAAGTTCTTTTGGCGAGTAGTCATAATAGCAATAAACTTTGAAATTAGCAAATATTTACTTTCCTACCGAAAAACTCGTTTTTTCAGAAAGGAAGTCTTTAACCCCTGATCATTAAAGCGCGACTTCGTTTTCCCTGTGAACGGATAATAATATACATAATCACATACGCATGCTCACCCGTAGGAGAGATTCGGGATAGAGCCTGACGGGAGGGAAGATCCCTTCTTTGGTAACTGGTGGAAAGACCCATTGACACCTCTTTTATCGAGACATGAAAAGTAATGAATGGAGTGAGTAAGAGACTCAACCTCTTTTTTGTGTTGCTGTGCCTATTTGTGATACACATAGACTTTTAGATACATTGGACAACTGTACTACGAAAATGATCTATTGTATTACACAAAGCATTAAATAGAAAGACAAAATGTGCAGATACATGAATATGACATCAAACTGGGCCAGAAAATACATGAATATGACATCAAGCTGGGCCAGAAAATACCGAAAACACGCAATTCGCGAAGCGGAACTAGTTTGAATGCTTTTATTAGACAACTTGACAATCAGTAGTCCTTATCAAGGCACCGGTTCTAGCACTTGAAGATCCTGAAAACATATCCTCTACCATAGAAAACCATAATGGAAACAATAGATTTGTCGCTTCTTCATGCGCCAAACTACAAGGAAAAATCGGATTCATCTCCAAAGTCTAGTTTTTCCTGTGTTACAGGGAACTAACAGGATTTAAACCCGAATCAATCTAATCTTCGTTACATCTGGCCTATGTAAGCCATAATCAAGATCATATATTTAAAATGAATGGAAGCCCACTGTCGGTTGGAGAAATCTGCTCAGTGAAGTTGTCTTCAGCATTATATGACAGGGAATCTTTGCGCTAATTAGTTGGCGGATACTTTTCTTTGTCTTAAATGTGATTATCCTAGCACCACTTAGTTATTGTAACCATTTCAAGTGACAGTCGCCAAATAATTCTAGACCGACACCTTATTATTGAACACTGAAATTAAAATATATATATATAGCACCACCTAGTTATTATAATCATTTCAAGTGACAGTCGCCAAATAATTCTAGACTGAAATCTTATTATTGAACACTGAAATTAATATATATATATATATATATATATATGTATAATTTTGTCAAGTTTGTGCAAGATATCTGAATCCATGTAAAATTGAGACCGTTAATTGCAATCCTAGCCGCCGCGCGGATCCAGAATTTTTTGAGTTGCGGCAAAATTTAATAGGGATAAAATTTTATTTTTAATGGAGGCAAAATTTTATTTTTTTTATGGAGGCAAAACTTAAAAAAATAATTTTTTTATAGTGAATTTATTGGGGGCAGTGGGGGCAAGTACCCTCACTTGCCCCCATTGTAGATCCGCCCCTGATCCTAACCACTCCCTCCTATTCAAAATAAAAGTGGTTTTAGAGGGATGCACATTTATTAATAAAGTTAATGAAATGTTTGATATATCCTTATTAATTATATGTTGAAGTGCCTTGAAAAATATAATATGTGTAATCTGTGTAATTAGCATGTGAGAGAAATTAAAGGGTAATTTTGGAAGTAAAATCATAAACATGCATAAAAAGTCACAAACGACACTTATTTTGAATAATTAAAATCTCTCTAAAATAACTTTTATTTTGGATAGGAGGGAGTATTCTTTTTGGGCTACAAATTTGCAATTGATTTATGTATTGGTGAATGAATTGTTCATGTAGGAAAATGCAAATGTTGCTTTTGTTTTGGCATTAACTTGTTTTTTTAGGGATGAAGTGAGTTTTGTATGGCTAAGATGTAAATGCCTTATATGTTGTATTGCTTCCCTTTGAATAAATGTAATGTGGACTTTGGTGCCTCTTAAAGTTAATTAATTAGATTAATTAAGCAAGTATGTTAACTTGTTTTTTTTTATGTAATTCATTCTTTTGAGGCTTGCATGCCTATCACATTTGGAATGGGGATTCAAAAATGTAACTTTTATTTCACTCTTAGAATAGTTCTACTTTGGAATGGGAATTTAAATTTTGATGTTTTTTATTCGACCAAAGAGATGGTGAAGAAAACAACAAGATGTAGGAAAAATTTCCAAAAAGGCTATACAAAACTCGCAACATATGTTTGATATCATTTGCGATGCTATGAATTTTATAGGCTAGGTATGAATGTATGTTAACATGACCACCATGGGAAAGATAACTCGAGGTGTAATATTAACATGATTGCCATAAATAAACTCTATAAAAAAATTGGGATTAACAATTTCTTGAGTTATATGGAATAATTCAAAATTGTAATTAATATGATTAACAAGTTGCGTAACAATTTTATCCCTAAATTTTTTTTAGAAACATCCCATATAATATTAAGTCATTTTCCTTCCCTACTCTATCAGCGTCAAATTATCGATCGTTAGATGACGGGGCCCCCTCAACGGGCGTCACTTTCTATCTTTAGGAGTCGTGGGGTATGTCATATCAAACCAAATAGAGCGAGGTTCACTTAACAATGAGCCAAAACAGTTTTTGACCTTGAGGAATTATAGTGGATGTTTTATTTTAGAAATAAAATATTTACATGAACTTAGCTCAATTTTTTTAATGTTTTAGATAATGTCAAATCAATCTCTCTCTTTGCGTTCTATATTGGACAAGGACAAATTGAACCCCAATGGTTCAAATTTTATGGATTGGCACCGAAACCTGATAATTGTTTTCAGGCAAGAGCAAAAGGAATATATCTTGAATTCTCCCCTTCCTAAACCACCCCTTGTAGGAGCCATTAAGGAATTGGTCGACACGTACAACAAGCACTCATATGATGAGGTTGATGTACAATGCCTTATGGTAGCGACTATGCAAAAGCTATTTGAGTTGAACACGTCATACTACATCATGGAGCAGCTTAAGAAAATGTTTCTTGAGCAAGCCCGTGTTGAGGGGTATAACGTGACCAAGTCTTTTCTGGCTGTTAAGATGCCAGAGGGTACCTTTATCAGTGCTTACATACTTAAGATAATGAGTCTTGTGGAGCAGTTGGGTAGGTTAGGTCTTCCGTTAGACTCAGGGTTATCCACTGACATTATCCTCAACTCTTTGCCTCCATACTATTCGTCGTTCTTAATGGACAACTATGTGCATGGGATGGAGAAGAGTTTGGAGCAATTCCATGGGATGCTTAAGACTGCTGAGTAGGATATAAAGAAAGGAGTTTCTTATGTCGTGGTAGTTCAGGAGGGAGGGAAGAAGATAAAGAAAGGCAAGAACAAGCCTAAAGTTAAGAAAAAGGGCAAAGAAAAACTGCAAAATTATTAAACATACATACTTACTAACAAAATTATGAGAACAAAATTGCTATGTTTTACCAATATAAATCATGCATGAATTTAGAAATCTAGTGACATAAAATTTGCCTGTGGGCTAAAATTATTCTCAATTAGACCCATTTGATAAAACTATCAAATTATGCTCCTTTTCTTAATTATTGTGGTAATCAAGAAATACAACGTGATATTTTATCCTAATTAATCATATACATATAACAAAAATTCTTGTGGGTAAATTTTATTTTATATATATGATTAACTACAACCAATGTTTACAATGATCCATAAACTTAAATATATAATTTTAATCAATTAAAGATGTTGTGGCTACTCCCTAATTAATTAAAATTATATGATTCTCGTCACATTACTTTAATCGTAATTAATACTAAATATTGCATCAAATAAGTAATAATGCAAATAAATCAAATAATCATGCACAAATTATTTAACCTAGTTTTGCATGTATAATGTTTATAAATTTATACATATATAATGTGTGCAAATAATTATTTAACAACTCTAGTGTGCATAAATTCACATTATTTAATCTTGCATGTCTAATTTAATGCAAATATTAATCATACAATTTTTAATGTATAATTCTTAATATATTAGAGATACAAATTAAAATGATTAATATTCACAAAAAATATTAATTCCAAAGAATGTTTTTATCGTTAAAAATTACAAAAAAATAGGTTAAGTGCTTAAGTAACCTATCAAGAAATCAAACATTAACTTAATTAATTAAGAATTTTAAAAAATTTCGTCTTCAACCTCCAGCCGGGTCGGTGTGACCCGGTTCCAACCCAAACTAGAGGTTGCCGAAACATGCCAATAGTGGAGAAGAACCAGACCAGGATGGAACGACAATGCAACATGATAGGCGAACATGCAATGATTAGAACCAAAAATCTGTTCCATGGGAGGGGGCGTTCACGGAAATAAACGTCCATGCACTTGATGGTAAGAGGTGCATCTCTCCTCCAACCATTGTTGCAAGATGCAAGAAAATGTTACCTCCCATCCCCAATGTCCATCCAACGCCATCATATGGGCAATCAAACATATTATGCATGCACATGGTATACATGTCCAAAAACAAAACAAAAACAGAGTATGTCAGAGGATATGCAAGGCAGAGGTATACTCGCGGCTCTGATACCAAATAATAGAAAACAATCAATTTACATGTAATTCATTTATCACATACAACATCCTTACGTGAATATATCAACAACATGTATGCATATATGTATATCTAAACATAGGCGGAAGCATAACCAAAACAACTATACCTCCAACCATTACTACCTGAAAAAACTTGATCCACTGGTCAAATCCCATTTCCAAAAAAATGAAAATGTTTCTGAATCTTCTACCTTCACAATCTCTCCAGTTAATGGTGTAAACTTTTCAAAATTGAAGTTGAAGGTTAAGGCCAAAAATTAAACCGTAACTATTTATATATTGCTCTGCCCATAACAGAGACAACAGACAACAACAATCTATCACAACGTTTCCAAATTGGTGTGATGGTTGTGAATCATATGGAATACAAGGATATTCCATACAATTAAATAAATCAATTAATTTCAGCTTCTAAAATTCATAATTCATTAAGCTAAAAATTAGTGAATCAATAAACCTAACATTACCTGAAGGAATTTTTAAATTATCCTCCCTAGTTAATGCATTTTTAATAATTCTAGAATCGGACGCTGAACCTTCCCATCCAACCAGAACATAAGTAAACCTTAGGTCAAATGTACATGCCGCAAGAACATTTTGTGTTGGGTAGTCCTTCCTACCACGAAATCTTGG
>JANKOE010000005.1:62540403-62568474 GCA_026284465.1 Erythroxylum citrifolium | reverse complement strand
TTCTTTCAATCCAAAACACCTGCAATAAATTTCTTAACCAATTCTATACATTTTATTATTATCAAAACATAAAGGAAGTTAATTTGTCAACCACCATTGGTCCAACATAAAAGGTTTCAAATAGATTCAAGGAGTTGATTATGATGAGGCCTTCTTGCATATATCTATGTTTAAGTCAATTTAGATCCACCTAGCAATTTTCGTTTTTCACGATTATGAAATATGGAAAATGGATGTCAAAACTACCTTTCTAAATAGGGATTTAGAAGAAGATGTGTATAAGACATAACCAGAAGGTTTTGTGGATCCAAAAGTTGCTAAGAAAGTGTGCAAGCTTCAAAGATCCATTTATGGATTGAAGCAAGCATCATAGAGTTAGAACAAGCACTATAACAAAGAGATCAAAAGGTTTGATTTTGTTACGTTCGATGAAGAACCTTGTATGTACAAAAGGATTAATGGGAATGCAACAGTCTTCCTGGTGTTATACTCGGATGACATACTTCTCATCGGGAATGACATTCCTTTATTGGAGTTCGTCAAGTCCTCATTGATGAAGGTATTCTCAATGAAGGATTTGGGGCAAGGCTGCCTAAATCTTAGGCATTAAGATCTATAAAGATAGATCTGAGGCTCATTGGATTTAGCTAGGGTACATATATTGACAAAATGTTTAAAAGGTTCAACATGCAGGATGCCAAGAAAGGTTTCTTGCCCATGTCACATGGTATCCATCTCGATAAGAACCAGTGTCCTTTGACACTTGGTGAGCTGGATGTGATGAGTAGAGTTCCATACGCTTCAACGATTGGCTCTATCATGTATGCCATGATATGCAGTCGCCCTGATGTATCATATGCTTTGAGTATGACTAGCAGACAACAAGCTACTCCAGGCTTAGCGCATTGGATTGTAGTCAAGAATATCCTCAAGTACCTGAAAAAGTCTAAGGATATGTTCGTTGTCTACGACAGAGATTCGTTGTAAGGGGTTACACCGATGCTAGTTTCCAAACCGACCATGATGATATGAGATCAAAATCGGGGTATATATTCATCCTCAATGGAGGAGTTGTGAGCTAAAAAAGTTCCAAACAAGAGACTACAAATGATTCAACCATCGAGGGCGAATATATAACTGCTTCCTAAGCGGCCAAAGAGGGATGTTGGATCAAGAAGTTCATTTCCAAACTTGATGTAGTTCCTAGTGTCGCTGGACCAATTGAGCTTTATTGTGATAATAATAGAGCTATTGCTCAAGAGAAGGAACCTAGGTCACATCAAAAGTCCAAGCATGTTCTACGACGATATCACCTCATACGAGAGATCGTAGAGAGGGGTGATGTAAAGGTTTGTAAAGTTGATTGGGTCAAGAACACAGCTGACCCACTGATCAAACCTCTTTCTCAAGCCAAACACATAGTTCACACTGCATAAATGGGTATTAGATACATTGGTGATTGACTTTGAGTGTACTTTTCTTTATGCATAAAGACATATTTTACTTATAAGGCTACACTTGTTTAGAGCTTTTATGCATAGAGATGCATTTGGATTGATTCTAGTTCAAGTGGGAAATTGTTAGTGTTATGATCTAGAAGCCAATCATTAGATGGTTGTATTCTTTCAGTTATGTTCATAAATTGGATGGTTTATATCATTTTGTTTCATAGATCATTTGAGTTGAGGACTCGGATTGTAGAACTCTATAATGGAAAATAATGATTGCTCTAAAATGTCGCTAATTTTGGTAATTAACATGGAATATTAATTGACCACTAAAAGCTTAATGTGTGGATTAAATGATGGAGAGGTTCTATAAACCATTCGATAAGGAGTTATCGGTTTAATCCCACAGATACATAATGGAGATTATGGTATTCGTCAAACCCTAAATGAAATATTATTAGGATTGTATTTATGTCATTAATGTTTCATACGTGTCTCGAATTATAGGGTATGAGATGTTCATTTTCTTACATGAGAAATGTGTACTTATTGGCAATGTCCAACGCTAACCGTAACAGGTAGCTATACAAATAATGTCACAGTATGCATGACTTGTGTAGAGGATAAATATTCATCAAGAATACTGTTGTCCCTCATATATGATATGAGCGATAATGTCTATGGGCCCTTGACCAGGTAAGATTGTATGCATGCAATACGATTAAGGAGTTAATCATATTTATGATTTACTTTGGAAATCAAAAAAGCATAAATTGGTATGAATGATATACGCCAATTTGCATTTATTTAGGATATTATGAGACAAGAGAATTGACACGGGCAATTATTGTTTCGGGATCAAGATTTATGTACGATACTTATCATCTATGTCATTTAAGTAATTATAATGTATTTTACTAGATACCGCTTATAATGTATAGAATTAAAAGGGGTTTTAATTGTATTGTCAACATGGAATAAATCCCAATGGGTCAAAGTAGAAAAGATTTGATTATAAAAAAGGGAAATTATTCTATTATATCATATAGAGATATGAATATAATGATAAAATTAATTATAAATGTTATAATTATTTTGGTCGTCATATGGTATTAGAATAAATGTTATTAGATAACAAATTTAATCCTAGGTAAATTTATTTGATATGTATGACATGTCATATAAGTTTAATATTAAAAAAAGTAATGCATATAATTATATGGTATAGTTATATGGCAATTGGGTCAAATGTTTAATTATTTTGAAACATGAGATAATTGGCAAAGTGTCTATTTAAATGAAAATTTGTATGACCAACCTTGGAAGAACATGAGTTGTCTATGAAATTAACATAAAGATGTGTTTAAAGCCTCATGTCTAAGTTACCCTTTCACTTTGTATCTTGGCTTTATTTACACAAGGCATTTTAGACAATAAAAGAGGTTTTTAATTAACCCTTATTTGTCAAAAAAGGGATAAGACTTTCGGCATTTTTGGTGTGGTTTTCCAGCTATTGTCGTTTTTCATCTTCTTCTCTCCCGCGGTTTTCAGATTTTTCTAATCTCTTTTGTCTTCCTCCCAGTTGTCGATTTTCTTCATCCTTCTTACAAGATTGAAAAACTTTGCCATTTAGCTTATGTGTTGAGCAATCAATCACCCATCCTTTTGTTTATTTTGGGGATTTTTTAGGATCAAAGATAAGCATTGAAGTACTATCTAGCATTGAGAAACACTGGGCTTTCTAATCGATCTTTTGTGGAAACCTTGGAGTGCATCTCATTTGGTGCAAAGGAGGTGAGCCGTGAGCAAGGAGGTGAAACCGTGAGATCTTCTATTTGGTTTGGAGACCAAGTTCAAGGTACAATGGTTTATATGGTTTAATTTGTACTATTTTGGTTTATGAATTGGTTACAAGATAAAATCATTAGGTTCTTGTTAGTTTAAATTTTTATTGTAACCCACTTCAACCCTCACAAAACCGACATAAACAACTTGTTCACCTACTCTAAAAGTAGCTTGATCATCTTCTACAACCTCACAATCAACTTGTTCATCCTTTTCTAAACATCCTTTGTTATGTTTCAACAAGAGATATTCATCATTATCTAAAAGGACCTCTACAATATCTTATTTATTCTTTTCAATTACTAATCATGTCAATGATGTGTGCCTCACTCCTCAAGCCTCTAATGTCATCCTTAAAAACTCTTGAGAAAATTTGTAACTGAAAATTGGAACCTCTCTATAAAGTCCTCTGTTATGCTTATAAACTATCGCATCATCAAATTATCCAGTCTATAATTACATATTCTCCTCCTTTATAACGCATAACAAGGGTAAATTTGAAGGTCTCACTGTACTAAAACAAAATTCAATTTTGGAGTCTGTCGAATAAGAAAGACAAAAAAAGGTTATGAAGCATTTAATTAAAACTTCAATTAATCTTAAACAAATAAGATTTCAAACATAAATTAGAATCTTTGATCAAAATATATGAAAAGACACATCATCAAAACAAGCTAAAACATCATAAGGACATAAGATTCCTTAAAATCTGTAAAATCAAATTACATGATCAAATTTTAAGATGATATAATATTATGTGTTTGGACCACCACCTCCCCATAATAATATAACTATAGTTCATGATATTGTTGTCAATTATAATAGTTAGTTTTCAACTTACATATAAGAAGAAGAAACATGTTTTAAAAGTCCTGTGACATATGAATAAAAAGGGCATAAATTTCTGAAGCAACCCTCGAGTTAGATTTTTAAGCACTCAAGCGAGCCACCTATAGCTTGTCCATTTATCCTTGCATCATTATTTGTGTATAAACTACAACCACATATGTCTGCATAGAGTTTAAAAGATGCCCAAAATGGATGTAAACTCCTATGTTTTAGTTTCTATACTATTCTAAGTTATAGTCATGTTTTTACATGAAACAATTGCACAACAACATACTATAATATTACTAGATTAAGAAGAAGGAAACAAGTCATGGGTTGCAAATTGCAAAGTGTTTTAAGGGGAAATGAGTAGTTGGTGAATCTTATCTTATTTATTACTTATCTTTTCATAGACACTAAGTTTGATTATCTAAAAGATGGCAGAATTGATAAGCAATATCTTAAGTACTTTTGGACCCAACTCCTGTAACTAACTCAGGAGCCTTGTTTGCTTTGTATTTTCTTTATTATTACTCCAAAAGCTTTTTCCTAAGCAAAGTGAAATAAATATTTTCTTCAAAGTTAAAATTTTATTAATTCATATTGACTATGAAACTTGGAAATTGTACAATTCATTCTGAATTACTGTAGGGCGAATTTTAAGGTTTTCAAGTTAGGGAGGGTTAGGTTAGATGAGAGATCTTCTGACACAAGGTTAGAATTAGTTTACGGGCAAAGAAGATCTCTCAGCCCCACGTTGGGATGAGTTTGAGTTCTAGTTCTAGTCTACCTCACTTAATTACTATTAGTTCATATGTACCAAATTTATTACTTAGGTTTCTCTATTATTTTTTAACTAAAGTCAACATTAAAAGGTTTTTTTAAAAAAGTTTAAATCATAAATTTTATTTCAAATTTCTAAAATTTAGTTTTAGAAGTTTCTCAAAGAATAAGAAAAATTTTCTCTGTATATTTAAAAATTTTCTTTGTTTTTTAATCTGAAGAAATGGTAAAACTGAACATGATTTTAATTTGATGAAAAAAAAAAGGGCAAAGGCGAGAGACCTCTGGTCTCATATTTTCTACTTATCCTGTGACTGACCATTTCTCCACCTTAAACTTGACAAACATTTCTCACTCTGCTCTGTGATGGCGTGGTCAGCTGCCTCCGCTGCTCTCATCTCCCCAATCCCCACCAAAGCTATAGCCCCTCCCATCTCCAGATTCTCACCACCAACAAGCCCATCTCTTCGCTCTTCCTTCTTCGGTCGCCGGAAGCCTCTTCTCCTCCAATCCATGCCCGCCTCGCGCTCCATTTCCTCCAAGAGTTTCATCATTAAAGCCGCTGTATGTATCTCTGTATCTCTACTTCCGTGTGTATTTCTTGAACTCGCTTTGTTGTTCTCTGATTTGGGTGAGCTTTTTTTAATTAGTGCGGTGAACTGCCTCTTGTTGGGAACACAGCACCGGATTTCGAGGCGGAGGCTGTTTTTGACCAGGAGTTCATTAAGGTAGTTTTTTTGGACAAGCAATGTGCTTTGCTCTTTTGTTCATGTTATTTAAATTAAACTGCCACCATAGATACTGCCATTTACTCCAAAGTAATCGGATACTGAATGGCAATGTTGAAAGCATATACTGCTTATACTAAAAAGTTAATTTATGTGTATATATTTGTGTATGTCAGCGAGACATTACATATAGGTCTAGATCTTTTATTGCCGTCTTTCTTTCTGTATATATAAGCCTAGTATTCAAACATCTACAGGAAAGATATTATTGTCTTAGATTGTTGTGATGAATACGCTGAATAGTCCCCAAGTTCACCACTGCTTTGCATGGAAACAATAGCTCGAAAGAAATTAAGGTCAATATTCACTATAAACAAAGGTGAAGATTACAAGATAATTGGTCATGATTGAAAGAAAAAAAAAAGGAAATGATGATTAAAAATGGAATGTGAGAACCATGGGACATTGGGACATAAAAGCAGTGGATTTCTACGTTTGAATTGTTAGTGGAACATGCTTGGATTTCATCAGAACACTCTGTTCAAAGTTTGAGTTTTCATTTAACTGGAAAAGATAAGCAACTTGCAATGTTCAAGGTTAAGATTGAAGCCCAAGTTAATGAATCCATAAGCGTTTTGTTCATTCATCAGCTTGGACTTCGATGAATTCCTTGGGAAACATCACGGTTGGTTAGCTCCGCCAATTAGATGAAAACTCCAGTGTAAAATTCTCTTCACCACCTTTGTGTCCCCTAATATACCTACTGTCAATAGCATTATTATGATTTTCTTCTTTTCTTGGTCTCATAATTAGTTATCTTGGTAATCTTCATCTTGATCTTGGGAGCATTTGGGTAGTTAGTTTTGCATTTTTTAACAAAAACATCTCCCCCCTTCAAATGAATGGAGACAATGGGACCATCCATGTGAATATTTGAACACTATATTTTCTACACTATACTATTTGGGCTGCAACAAAAAGACATTTGTTTTGATGGTGATGGACATGAAACTTAGCAGAAGAGGTCTACATGTAGCGTAAAGAACTCAATGTATTCATAACATTGCGCCATTAACTGGAAGCTAAAATGTCATTGTGTTATTATATTAGGTGATCAGAATATTCTAAATTAAAAACCAGATGGGGCCTTCTAATTCTGCGAGTTCTTCCATTAGATTTAATATCAGTTAAACCAAATAAGCCAGTCTATTGTTTCCTCAAAAAGTGTTATCCTGGGCAGATTACATGCCATTGGCTCCTCACTGCTGTTGTCTTGACTGGTTCACTTATGTTGCAGGTTAAACTCTCTGAATATATTGGGAAGAAGTATGTAATTCTCTTTTTCTATCCATTGGACTTCACATTCGTTTGTCCAACAGGTTTGTTTGCCCTTGAACGGATAAATTTTGACTTTTGGGTGAGTGTGGATTCTAAGTGTCTAAATATGTTTTCCTGCTTAAATTTGTGCACAGAGATTACTGCTTTTAGTGACCGCTATGGAGAGTTTGAGAAGCTAAACACAGAAGTATTGGGTGTTTCAGTTGACAGTGTGGTAAGTTCTAACTCATAAATACAACAACTGCTAGGAGCAATATGAAATTCAGTTGCAATCTTAATGCTTTATATTTTCCAATTGAATCTAGTGCCTTAGTATCAATTGGGTTCTCTTTTCATCTTAAAAGAATTTGACTCTACATTATTTATATAAGCTATGAGAGTTGAGTTGTAAGCCTATGTAATAAGAGAGGCAAATTAGAACCAAGATTGTTTGTTTTCAAGTGTGACAGATAATTATTGGAGGGGGAGCTGAGTAAGACATGATTAATGTGACCAATGGGTTTGAATTGAGGCATATTTCAGACCAGTTGACCTCTTGAAAATGGATTTATAATTCCATATATGCGGTATATGTTTGTTGAAATAACTCATAAATCTCCCTTTAGAAGTGAACTAAGAAATAAAATGGTCTATATATTAGAAAGGATTCATAACCCATATCCTTAAGGTTTTGGGTTAAGGTATGAGTCACTTTATATATAAACCGCTTCTCCTCTTAACATAAAATATAATTATGGAAGTTTTTTTGAAATCACCTGTCTACGTAGTAAGAGATGACAAATTGGAATAAAGAGTGTTGACTCTCATAATGTGGTAATCTTTAGTAATTTTGTTTTCTGGGAGTTACCCCTTGCAAAATCTTAATGTTCCATTAGTTAATGTTATGTTGTTGAGCTACGATTCTATCTATAAGCAATTGTAAGATTGGTGCTAATGATTATCCCAGTTAAAGGAAGATTTTAATTAATAATTGGCATGCGATTATTTCATATGTTTAAGAAATGGATTGTTTTAACTTGATGGATCTGTTAACTTCTTCTGCATTTGCCTCTTGCTATTTCCTGTCTAGTTCTCGCACCTTGCATGGGTCCAAACAGATAGAAAGTCAGGCGGACTGGGGGATCTGAACTACCCTTTAATTTCTGATGTCACCAAGTCAATATCCAAATCCTATGGAGTGCTGATCCCTGATCAGGTATAAGATAGACTCATATTTGCAGTCCCATACTTGCTTGGAGAACCTTTCTCTTTCAACGTAATTCTTCCTATCTTGGATGTGCATGCATGTGGCTCATCATCATAAACGTCTGTGATAAGTCATTAAATTTATGTTCTCTCGCAGTAATTGCAATTGTTCATCAATTACTTAATGCTATCTTTATAATCTGCACTTGTGCTTTTTCTCTGAGGTCATTTTGTTTAACACCAGGGCATTGCATTGAGAGGACTTTTCATTATTGATAAGGAAGGTGTCATCCAACATTCCACAATTAACAACCTGGCCATTGGACGGAGTGTTGACGAGACATTGAGAACACTCCAGGTGATTGTTATCAAGAACCGGGTTACGTTTGAAACATATAGATGGCATTTAGTCCACAGTTGTGGTTGACTTTTATATATATATATATATATATATATTTGTATCTGTTGCAGGCCTTACGGTATGTGCAAGAGAACCCAGATGAAGTTTGCCCAGCTGGGTGGAAGCCTGGTGACAGGTCCATGAAGCCAGACCCAAAGCTGAGCAAGGACTACTTTGCAGCAATATAGAGGGAATCTGCATTGACAAAAAGAAGCCAATTTTTTTGTCACTGCCAAATGCCAATCGGGGGTTGTATGATTTTTCGTTCTTAATGTGATGTCTTTTGAGACTGGAGTTTCTGGAATAAGTGCAAAACACCGAGATTGTGGCTGTTGTCTTTCAGATAATCTTTTCTATACTTGTCATATATATGTTTAAAACTGCAATCAGTCAATGTTACCGCTCAACTGTTGCTTCAGTTTTTTTTTTCCACCAAAAATCAATCCGTTGACCAAAATTTGATTTATCAACCAATGTAATCAAATGGGTATCAACTTTGGCAAAAACATATTTCCATCTCTGTTTTGGATTTCGCAACTTATTTTCATCAAAGATGTATTTGATCGCCATGATCTTGAATAATTCTCTCTTTGATTGTACGGCTCATACCAAAACATCTTTAGTAATCTTTTTGGTGCACCTAAGGTATCCACCGACGGAATCAGTGACTAATTTCTTCGCTGCGGGAACATCTCCAACATGGGAGGGCTACAGCTGGCTTAGGAGCTTGCTGCATTCTCAAGGGTGGGATTCAAACCCCCAACCACTTGGTTAAGCGACGAAGGCATGTACCACCTACGCCAACTCACTGGGTTAAACATCTTTAGTAATCTGACGAAGTGGAGCAAATTGAATTGCCAACCCACCCTCCCGTTTGATCATTTGGACGAAACCATCGAGTTCGGAGATCATAATGTGGACGAGGGGAGTTGGTTTAGAATTATTACTCTTATAATATACAAATGTAGACGGTCTACTTGCAAAGTTGGTTTCGAAACCCCCAAAAAGGAAAAAATACGGTAAGTGAAAAAGGAGATTCCCATCCCATGTTTTTTAATAATCTGAAAAAGAAAATAGTAAGTGAAACCTTATTCATATGTTTTCACCTGAGGTCAATGAACCATCAAGACTTCAGTTTGGAAGTCGGAATCCGTAATCGTCACTTTGAAAAAATGGGAGCACTTGAATCATGCTTGCCCAGTTGACCTTATCTTGTTTCTGTTTTTCTAATAATCAAAAGGTTACTCTTTTGCCGACATTTTTATTTCAGTATGTTACACCTCAATTTGGATTTCGGAGAGATTATCAAATAACGAATGATCTTACAAAGGATAAATCTTCTCAGCCTAGATCTTTGTCTCTCTTTCCTTCTCAACAATATCTTTTTCCCTTACTTTTCAAGACTAAAATCATACCCAGACCATCTTGCATTCTGTCTTCACCTACTTTAAGCACACCAATTTCAAAGTAGATGACATATATATATATATATATATAGAAGCAGAAAAGCTTTCGATTGATTTCCTTTCCATACTTGACAGCTTTTTCAACCAACAAAAAAGGAAGGGTAAAGTTACAATATTTTTTTTCTTTCTTGGTGTATATTTGTGACATTGTGCTAGCCCAGCTGCAAAAAGGAGAAACCCTACATGTCCCTGTCGCTGAAGACGGCTATGTACCAAGTAGTCCAAAAAAAAACCTCCCAAAAAAGGACACTTCCACGATTTTACCTGTTCAAGTTGCAACTCCTGATGTTTCAGGCACATAATTCAGTCTATCAACCTCTTCCCACTCCAACGTGGACACTATTTCATCGCATTCAGGTACGTACTCCTGTCAAAACATTTTTACAAGGAAACCAACAAACTCTAGTGACTCTCAAGAGTAGTAGCCAGCGCACCACCTTAAAGATAAATTCTAAACCTCAAAAGGTATGATTTACCTCAAGTTGTCTGACCAATTCCTTTGCAGTTGGTGCAGAGACGATTATACGACGTGCAATTGGAGATATAAAGCCTTCATCAACGGCCTTATCTATGAAGGACAACAATGAATTGTAGTACCCGTCTACGTTCAGTAGACCCACCTGCAACGCAATGTAGAATAATGAATAAACCATGGAATCAAACTCAACCATCATCCTTTTGACCAATAAACGAGATTCTTTCTCCCGTTCAAACGGAGATACTTGCAATCAAACAATCCACCAAATCATTATATAGTACGATCCCCATCTTTCCATGTGAATCCTTTGAACTGATTCAGTTTGTCACCTTTAGCCATCTATCAAATGAAACTGGTCGGTTTTCATGGCACGTATTTAGTTGCAATCCCTTTCGAAGAAAACGGCCGTGTACTTCAGAAACAAAACACATCCAGTGATAGATTAAACTATTTTAGCATGTCAACTGAAGTATTCTAATCGGAGTTTTAGACCGAAACATAACATCACGTAAATCCACTCATATCGGCCTATAAAAGATATGATAAGTGTATTGCTTGATTTGAACAAAAGAATAAAAAATTCAGTCGCCAAAATCAATTAATTACAACATGTTATTGTTATTAATTCACATCTTTTAGGCATATTTGGAAAAACAATGGATCAAGGGGAATGATTCTTACAGGTTTGCGATGGATACCGAGCTGAGCCCATGTAATAACTTCCAGCAATTCTTCAAGGGTGCCATAACCCCCTAACAGTGATTTAGGTCGCATGTGAGGTGGTGATAGAATTATTCAGAATCATACGAAATATATGCATCTCTAAAGATTCTCATGCCCTGAAATACGGATCTAATCATTTTATTGAGAGAAAATCCTAACCTGGTAGTGCGATGAAGGCATCAGCTTGACGAGCCATCTCCGCTTTCCTTTGATGCATATTAGACACAGCTCTTACTTCTCCAACAGTTTCACCAGTTATCTGCATGCACCTTAGGTGTTACAACTACTTTTTTAAGCAACTAATGGCATTCGGATCCAGATGCCCCAGTTATAGAAAAAGAAAATAAAGTGTACCTCTCTAGGCATCAGACTCCTAGGTATAACTCTGCAATGCAAACAAGCCACCATAAAACAAAGTTATTACATGATAAAATACTTTAGTTCCATGTATTAGATGGAATAAACAAGTAATTAACCTTCAATCAAACAGAAAATACAAAATAAAGGATACTTTACTAAAAGCCTGAACCACAAAACTCTTTTAACACATAAAAGCAGCAAGATAAAATTTTTATTTCAGTAATAACTAGAAGTCAACTTAGTTATCAAAACCATTTTAAGTTAGTAACTAGTCATCCGATATTTAATGTGATACACATTTCAAGTCTAAGTAAATAAATAATTTCTGATCCTGTCCTCTGCTGGAGTATAGTTGACATAGTTGAAAGCATGTACTGAAGCAAAACTAAAGTTGTTGATTATATAATTTGGAAATTGAGACTCTGCTATTTTAAATTTACAGTCTAATTTAGTAAAGAAAGAAAAAGCGGTAGGTATAAAGGACAAGGATGGCCCAATTTGAGTTGTCCCATGTAAGTAAAGACTAAAGAGCATGGAACACCAGGTGGCAGGTACTCGGCATTCCATGTCCGGCCTGGAAACTACAACAGTACTGTCAAATGGGTAACTGGTGTCCCTTAGACAATCTAAAGTGGCTCAACTTTCCATTCATGAAAAGGAAAAGGGTCTCTGAACGAGTAATCACTATCCTTGTAAAGCTAACTAGCTTTCCATCAAGCTTTTTCACCGTATCAGTATTTGGAATGATGGTGTTAGACTGACATTGAAAGGACCTAAATGGATTCACTTTTATCCAACTGACAAAACCTGCAAAATATTGGATAAGGCGCACTGTTGGATTGTACTGTAGGAACAACACTTCATAAGCACTGCCCCATCAACACATCACTCCCATGTTCAGAACATGTTAAGACTCTTTAGAAGATTTAAAAGAGGCCACTTTCTGCGCCGAAGGAATTACAAATATTCCCCATTCATCTGCTCGGACCAGCATTTGATCCAATGATGTCTGTCTTTGGGCAGGTATTAGTATTTAGTAATGAGAATTCCGATTCATAGAAAACTGCGAACTTGCACGGTTCAAGAAGCAAAATAACCTTTATTTTCATTTCAAAGAAGGTAACCACCACGAGAAGAAATGATTCTTGTCTCTAGAAACAAACTTCTTGAGAGAGAGAGAGAGAGAGAGAGAGAGACCAACCCTAGAACATGGCGCCCACCATCATGCACTGCCTGAGACACAAGACCCATCAATCCCACGCTTCCACCTCCATAGACCAAATCAATCCTTCTCTCAACCTACAAATGCATTGAAAACCGAACCCATTAAGATGTGTCATAATTCAGATTTCAGAACGTTCATTATACAATGTGTAGTTATCATTCACTGGGAAAGAACAAATGAAAATACTAAGAAAGAGAGAAGCGAGGCCACTAAAATAAATAATATATATTTAAAAAAATCGTCAAGTTTATGGTTGTTGAAGAAGCTTGAGAGAGTCATGATACCAAGGCAGCACGTTTGGTTTCCCGTGGAACGCCATGAAATTTCTACATCCCAGTTGCAAAACAAAACTAAAAAGATGGGATGAGATTTTTAATGGTAAAATAAAAAAAAAAACTGAAAAACATATACATAAATAGTTATCATGCAAGCAAGCTGCTATCAACTGACAGGCAGGTTACAGCTAGCAGTGTTTCATGCCAAACATAAACCCTAAACCTGCTCTCCTTTGTTAATCATAAGCCCACGATGAAGCCTAGCTTGGTTGTTGCACCTTGCCACACCCACTTGTCAAGAGAGAGAATGTGAACAACCAAGCAAATTCATGGAAATCGGAGAAACAATATCAGACGGCAAAACTACCATAAACACAACTACTTCTATTGTCATTAAAAGAGGAAGGTGCCTGAGACTTGAAAAGAAAATTGAAGGCCTTTGAATAAAAAAATCTATCGGCCTCTCCAAAAAGCGGTGAAAACAATTCAGAACAGAATCCGAGTCAAATACAAAAACATTGGATTCAAAGGGCAACCCCCTTGAAAAGACAGGCTTGTTAAGCTAGAACTGATCCTGGGTTAGGTTAAGATTTCATGGCTCAACACATTATATCCTGAAAAGCTTACGTAAAGAAACAATAGTACAATACCAATTCTTTGCCCAATTCAATGGCAGCTTCCTGGTAGCTAGCTTTCTTGCCTGAACTGCTACCACAGAACACACATATTCTCTGAAATCTCGACTTCGATTGCTCCATATGTTTGTTCTTTTCCAATGGCCGTCGACGAGGATCGTATGTAATAGTATATTATGAGAGTTGAGAAACGAGAACAAAGTGAGGTACTTGTTTACACTTATAACTCGGTACTTATAAAGGCCTCCGTTTGATTATTTTAATGCCGAAAACGTCCTTTTTATTATCTAAATACGATCTCTGTGCATCCCAGTGGGATATAATGAAATGTTGGGAAGAAAATGAATAATGGAGTTCTGATTCGCTGCTTCGCGCCTGTTTAGGGGAACTCATCCTGTCATTCATTCAACATATCTAACTTAAACCAATAATTGTGTTCCACGGGCCATACGCGGTCTCAACAAATGTGTGCCTATTGGATTTCCCATCAACGTGAAATGAGTCAACTTCTTCCCAATCGTAAGATCGTAAAGCATTTGATGGAGATCTTTTCTGTTCTGATTCTTTCACTTTTGGAATAAATTATTTGAAATATAATTTTCTTTGGCATACGAGTGTGGGTTAGATCAATAGTTTTTGTTACTCTTTTCTTGCTATATTTTATGAGCATCATTTATTTATTTTTATGGATCTTATTTACTGAATCCATAAATGCTTATAAAATTGGATAAGAACATAGTAATAAAAATAGGTCATTATTCTAGTGTTATTAACTAGTTGAATTAGATGATGATTGAGATTAAAAGACTTGATCTTATCATCGATTCGAATTTCTTTTAAATGCATTATTGTAGCTTAAAATAATAACAAAAATATTATAAAAGTTCATTTTTAATTATATTATCTTAATATAAATTATTATAAAATCCATTATATAGTTCGTACTATTTGTTTAAAAAGTTTTTAATATTTTTGAAATACAATGTTGTAGTTGAACAAGTTCAAAACCACGTTAAAGCGAACAAATAGAAAATTAATAATCTCGTACCAACAAATTCGAGATCTTAACATTATTAACTGATATGGAAATTATTATATTGATTTATTTCCTTAATCAATATATGATACTAGCATTCAACTTTAAGATTCTTGCCTTTGCATAAAGGAGACTAGAAGTGTTAAGAAACTTTGTAAAAGGTTATGCTCATTTTTTGCAAGTTGGACATCACGTCACTGCATACACCCCATTGGTTAGTGAAAAACCCGAAGGTTGGAGAAGTTATGCAAAATTCTTGTTAAGCCACGGTTGCTTCAAACTGAGATTTATTATTGCTTATCATAAAATAACTCAGTTAGAAACTATAATTTTTCAAATTTTGATCACAGGTAGAAAAATTAAGTGTGCAGTAAATAAATCAACACATGAAATTTCTTAACGTAGTTTGACACACACCCCTACATCTATCGAGCCCTCATGTTGATTAATCAATTTTTACTGAAGTACAATAGGCTTTTACGGAGCTGATACTACTAAGCTCTTGACGTTATCCACTTGTACTCACATCCTTAAAAGTTATCTTACATCTAAGGACATGACCACCTTATTTAAGAGTTTTTCACATAAAATCTGTGTGTATATTTTATCTTTAATATTTTTCGTTTCAATATAGCTGCGACCCAGCTCAATTCAAGTCATAATTGTTCCTAACAAGTGGTATCAGACCCTATTTTGGGTGTGTATATTTGCCTATTGTATGCTCTGTGGTTGCCACTAAGTGTGGATCCTCCACATCAGAAGATAAGTTAGAATATTATTCACCCTGTCAAAGGCATTATTCATAAAACGGTTGTGATAGAAGTAATATTGACGAAGTATGACAATAAAAATTTCAACGGGAGCAATTTTTCATTGTGGAAGCTAAAGATAAAGGCAATCTTAAGGAAAGATAATTATTTGGGGGGCATTAGTGAATGACCAGCTGGAGTCACAGATGAAAAGTGGAATGAGATGGATGAGAATGTTGTAGTTAATCTTCACCTAGCTTTAGCTGATGGAGTATTATCCAATATAGAGAAAAAGGAGATTGCGAAGGAAATATGAGACCGTCTCACAAGATTATACGAGGCCAAATCACTCCACAACAAAATTTTTCTAAAGAGGAAACTATACACTTTACGCATAGCGGAATCCACTTCGGTGACGGAGCACTAAATTCTTTAAATACTCTATTTTTTCAATTCACATCATTGGGGCACACAATAAAGTTAAGTGAATGTGCGGAACTTCAACTCCAAAGTTTACCAGATTCGTATGATCAACTCGTTATCAATTTAACAAACAACACAGACACTCTAGTATTCGACAATATTGCAGTTGCTGTTATGGAAGAAGAGAGTCGACGCAAAAATAAGGAAGGCGGGCTAACAAATTCGTAACAAGCGGAGGCCTTGACGGTGACGAGAGGAAGATCAATGGAACGTGACCCAAGTAGGAGTCATAGTCATGGTAGATCAAAATCTATGAGTAAGAAGAATTTTAAGTGTTATAATTGTGGCAAGAAAGGGCACCTGAAGAATGATTGTTAGAATCCGAATAAGAAAGATTTTATTCCTCAAGGAAATACGACAAATACATCATATGATGGAGGTGCAATGGTTGTTGGTGTATGGCTTCTTGATTCGGCAGCTACTTTTCATGTGACCTCCCAAAGAGAATGGTTCCATCAGTATGAATTTGTCTCTGGAGGATCTGTGTACAGTTGTAATGATCAAGCTCTGAAGATCGTTGGTATCGGCACCATCAAGTTCAAGATGTATGATGGGATAACTAAAACAATTGAAAAACTGCGACACGTGGAGGTCTTGGAGAAAAATTTGTTACCTGTAGGGCAACTAGATGATCTCGGTTTCAGATTTGAGATTCAGAACAAGATCATAAAGGTGATTAAAGGAGCACTTGTATTTATGAAAGCATAGAATATAACTGCAAATTTGTACGTACTGAAGGGAGAAACTTTGCAGGAAGGAGAAGCATCAGTTGTTGTGCCAAGTCCAGGTGAAAAATTTGCAATGACATGGCATAAAAAGCTTGGACATATGTCTGAACTAGGAATGAAGATACTTGCAGAGAATAATCTACTTCCAGGTCTCAGAAAGGTATCACTACCCTTCTGTGAGCATTACATTGTGAGCAAGCAGCATCGATTGAAGTTCAACACATCAAAATTCAGAAACAAGGAAATTTATAATTGATTCACTTTGATGTATGGCAAGCACTAGTGACATCCCTGGGATGAACAAATTTCTTTGTATCATTCATTGATGATTATTTAAGGAGATGTTGGGGTGTTTTCTATCAAGAGGAAGGCAGATGTGCTTCCAATTTTCAAATTTTACAAATTACAGATGGAACTCGAATTTGGTAGTAAGATCAAATGTTTGTGCTCAGATAATAGAGGTGAATATACTGGTAAAGAATTTGATGAATTCTTTAACAAAGAAGACATCAAAAGGCATTTCAGAACGGCATACACTCCTTAACAAAATAGAGTGACGAAGCGGATGAATAGAACTCTGTTGGAAAGAACAAGATCGATGATAAAAACTGCGGGCTTAGACAAGAAATTCTGGACAAAAGCATTCAATTTCGTTTGTTATGTGGTGAATCAGGCTCCATCAACTGCACTGATAAACCAGTGGATAATTCAAACCTCCATATATTTAGAAGTCTTGCCTATGTAATGTCCAATGCCCAAGAAACTATGAAGTTGGATCCAAAATTCAGAAGATGTATTTTCTTGAGATATGCTAAAGGAGTAAAGGGGTATCGTCTATGGGATCTCATTGCCCACAAGATTGTTATCAGTAGAGATGATAATTTCTTGGAAGTAATGATCAAGAGCAAACAAAAGATGTTAGCACTTTAAAAGAGAATTCAAAGAATACAACAGTATATATGGAAAGGGAATTTGATCAAAATGATTCTTCTAAAGCTGCACCAGAGCATAATGAGTAAGAACCAGTCGAATATGATGTTTCAGATACTCGGAGATTAACTTGTATAAGAAGAGCATCGAGCTGGCACTCAGATTATATTATGCAATATTGCATACTGTATTTTAACTAGGGACAGAGAGCCATCAACTCTTTAAGAGGCAATGAATAGTTCGGATGCATCTTATTGGATGGCAGTAATGCAGGAAGAAATTGAAGCTCTGCATAAGAATAAGACATGGGAGCTGATATCTCTACCACAAGGAAGAAAACCTTTTGGCAATAAATGGGTTTACAAGATCAAGTGGAGTGATGACGATCAAGTAGAGCGATATCTTGCTAGATTGGTGGTAAAAGGATATGCTCAAAAGCAGTGGCGGATCTACAATGGGGGCAAGTGGGGGCACTTTACCCCACTGCCCCAAATAGATTTCCTACAAAAATATTATTATTTTTTGTTTTGCCCCCATAAAAAAATAAAATTTTACTTATATTAAAATTTTGCCCCCACTCAAAAAAATTTCTGGATCCGCCCCTGCTCAAAAGGAAGGAACTGACTTCAATGAAATATTTTCTCCTATGGTTCGACTCAACAATTCGAGTAGTCTTGGCGATGCGTGCTACATTTGACTTGCATCTTGAGCAGTTAGATGTGAAAACTTCATTTCTTCATGGAGATCTTCAAGAAGAAATTTATATGCTGCAGCTAGAAGGTTTTGAAGAACAAAGAAAAGAGAACCTGGTTTACAGGTTGAACAAATCTCTATATGGTGTAAAGCAGGCATCGAGGTGTTTGTATAAGAGATTTGATTCCTTCGTCATAAGTCTTGGATATAGCAGACTGAATGTAGACCCTTGTACATATTTCAAGAGGTTTGATAAAGATGGTTTTATATTTTTGCTATTATACGTGGATGACATGTTGGTTGTACGCTCCAATAATGATTGTATCAAAGAATTGAAGGCACAGTTGGCTAGGAAATTTGAAATGAAGGACTTGGGACCAGTGAACAAGATTCTAGGGATGCAAATTTATCAAGACAGAAATAATAGGAAGATTTGACTTTCTCAGAAGAATTATTTAAAGATCTTGCGATGTTTCAATATGTAAGATTGTAAGTCAATTTCTATCCCTCTTCCTGTTAATTTCAAGTTATCCTCAAGTATGAGTCCTAGCAATGAAGAAGAGATGATGGAAATGTCTCGAGTACCGTATGCATCAGCAGTGGAAAGCTTAATGTTCGCTATGATTTGTACAAAGACTAGACATTGCACATGTAATGGGAGTAGTTAGTCGATACATAGCAAATCTTGGTCGAGAGCATTGGAATACTATTAAGAGGATTCTCAGATATATCAAGGGAACCTCATATGTTGCATTATGTTATGGAAGAGTATATGTTGATGCTGATTATGCAGGTGATCTTGACAAAAGTAAATCCATTACTGGATATGTGTTCACATTAGCTGGAGGGGTTGTGAACTGGGTTTCAAAACTGTAGTCAGTTGTAGCTACATCAACAACAAAAGCAGAATATATAGCAGCTATACAAGCTAGTAATGAAGCAGTGTGGTTGAAGTTGAAGTTGGAAGAACTCGAATGCAAACACGAGAACATTGCTCTGTTTTGTAATAAACAAAGTGCTTCGCATCTTGCAAGAAATCCAACATTTCATTCAATGACAAAACACATTCGAGTTCAATACTACTTTGTTCGTGAGAAAGTGGAAGAAGAAACGGTGGATATTCAGAAAATTCATGGCATGGACAACCTGGTAGATTTTATGACAAAAGCAATCGACGTTGACAAGTTTATATGGTGTCAATCTTCATGTGGCCTGATAGAAATGTAAGCAACATGAAGTGGCGAGGTAGAAAAGGATGGTGTGAAGATATGATTGATTATTAATCAAATCTTCAATTGGGAAAATTGTTAACAATTGTGGCTAGTAGGCACTAAATTCGGTGCCTACCATGCCTAGTAAGGACAAAATGGTGACCATTTTGTCAGCTATTCGCATAAGGCGCTCTTGCCTATAAAAAGGTAGGAGTAGCATGAAGAAACACACAAGCAGAAAAAGAGAGACGTGAGGTGAGAGAGAAAAAAAGAGAGAGACAAAAATATTATGTGTATTATTGTGGTCTAGTTTTTCTCCTTACAATTCTCCAGTTTTTTCAGTAGTAAAATTCTTCTATTTTTACCTGTAGTTTTTACCCTAACTTAGGAGTTTTCACGTAAAATCTGTATGTCTATTTTACCTTGAATATTTTCAGTTTCAATATAGTTGCGACCCAGCTCTATCCAAGTCCTAATTGTTCCTAACATATGGAATGCACGTTAATATGCTATAAGTCCATTTCTTTTAGGATTCCTTCCGAAAATAAAATATCTTAACAGTGTGACATAATTCTTGAATGAACATTTATAGGGTTGGTCTTTATTTACGATTTTAGTTCCTTTTTTTTTTGGAACGTTTCAAAAATATAAATTCTTGTTTGTTAAAATGTCAAATTTCTTGCAAGATATTACTTGAAATATGTAGGATCAAGCCATGTCTAACGGAGCCCGTTGGCTCTTGGTTTCTTATAACCTTGTATATAAATACAGTAGACTAATATCCAAAGTAGATTTACGCATGTAATACACATTGTTTAGCCTGGTATCAAATAGATTATGTTTAGTTCAGCTAATTCACTTCATATCCAGTTTGATCCTGAGAAAGCTTTTGGCATGTACGTTTGTACTTTATTTATTAGAAAGACTCCACGATTTGAGAAGTTTCTTAACTAACTTTTATTTCCTTGAACGTCTTTAATTAGGCCTTCTACCGGATTATCTGGTTGATATTGCATATCTTACTTCACCTAAGATCCCAATAAACAAAAAATGGAAGATCTCTACCATTATCACATACAAATATATAAATCTGGCGTAGAAATAATAAATAATTAACCTGAATTTCATAATACATTCCGGGCAGGACTTAAGAAACAAATATTCATCGCTACATGTTGTAGCTAAAACAAGAGAGAATACAATAAGTATAAAGTTTTGATAAAATTATAATAAAAACAAAAAGACTTGTAATTAGAGGAAAATAATCATGGTCATTTTTGTCATATATTAAAAACTTAAGAGATTTGAAGAGTTTTATCACTTTACTTTAATTATGAAAGCTTATCAGTAATTAAGGAATCATTTGGTTCCTTTCTTAAATGTATTTTTTCATTTGTTAATTCTTTTATTTTTAAGATAGAAACAAAAACATATTTAGTTATTAATGTTAATGTACTTAAATTTTTATTATTGATAATAATTAAATATTGAATAAAAACTTAGAGATAAAATAAATTTATGAATTAATTAAGTAAATATCTTTATTTTGATGTGTTATATATTATTAAAATTAAATAAGTAAAAATTCATAAACTTAGTATTTATATGTTAATATATTTTTAATTATTAATATGAATATTTTTATTTAGAACTAAACATTTTATTTTTAAAATTGAAATTTATGTATGTATAAATTTATTTTAAATGTAAAATATATTTATTAAATAATTTTATTTTAAATCTTCAGAAAAATTAAATTTTAATTAATTTATAAAATTAAAAATTATTAAAAATTTAAAATTATTAATCATGTAATTCATGTTAAGTGACAAATAGTGTATATAACTAATGATAAATTAAATTATAAGAAACGACAAACAATAAAAATCAGTCTTTTAGTAAAATTGATTAAATAAAATAAAAAAACTTATGAAATTGAATTTAACTGACTTTTAACAATAAAAAACAAAAATCAAAGAAGTCGTAGTACTCAAAAGATGACCATATATAATTCTTCTTATAAAAGCCGATTTTTTTGGAAGTATTGTACATGTAGCTCACGTGTAAATCCCATCCGCTCGAGGAACAAATCACCTGTTCCACAATTGTTGTGCCAGTGCTGTTTTATTGCATTTGGTCCATATATTTATATGGGACTCACAAAAATATATGAACCATATGCAATAGAACAGCATTGGCATAGTAATTATGAAACAGATGATTTCATTTGATCCGCCCGGGGCATTGATTCTTTTTATACTAATGCTTTATCTTAAAGCAAGGGTTTGCAATGAACTAATGAGTTTATTTTCATGTTTAAATAGACTGACTGCTTTATATAATTAATTTTATGAGTTAATATCTTACAACTTGGCCCTCAAGACTCAAGAGGTGTGACTTGATGGCTGAGGGTGGAGCTTGACTTTGATTAGGTCCCAGGTTTGATTCCATACTAACCTTTTTTGTAAGAGTTTGGGACAGTCGATGTTTTACCTGTAGGTAGAGAACTAGTTAACTCTCAATGATGAGGTGCACCCGCTTGACCCGCCTGTGAGATGGTACGCCAATTAAACCCTCGAAAAGGTGTGCCCACTTAACCTGTCAACCAAATTTCCTCGAATCAAAAAAAAAATTCTTACCGCTTGGAACTTGGAAGATAACAACATATAAATCAACCACCAAGAAGCACACGTTTAGTCTCTTTTCTACTCATGATTTCCTCTTTCCATACACTACACCTCTCGGTTTCATCATCACTCCTTTTTTTAATTATATATATATATATATATATAGTGAAGAAATTTAAAAGATTGAAACGTAAACATTTTTTAATTAAATTGTGTTTTTATAATAGGAATGCGTAAAATGTTGAAAATAGATGGTTTAATTTCAGACAAGAGATTAATAGAAAGATGTATTGTGACTAATGATTTCTTGCAAAATTAAATTTGAAAAAAGAAGTTAAAAGTGAAAGTGAAAGGGTCGGTGAGTTGCTTAAAGGTCGGTAATTCATTTCATATCTCGCAGAGGTTGAAAAATAAAACCATGTAAAAGGAAATAAACTAGAGGAAGTTGAATTTGGGAATCGCAAACAAAAGTTGTACAGAGTTTGTCAAAGTTTGAGTGCGGTATTGCCGTCACAAAAACAGGCCACGCAAATTCTAATCCATCGATTGCGGCTTTCCATTGCTTCTTTTACATACATGAACCAACTTGAGATCAATGTCCATTTCAAGAATTTTACGAGGGAGAGTTGTAGATTATGTTCCACGAACTCTGGCTCGATCCTGGCAAAGTACATCCACAATCACAGCCATGATACACGACCTTATGGTTATGTTATTGGCTTATTGCCGTTGATCGAGGTTGACATCTGGTCGATCTCTTTTAACACGATCTATTTAATAAACAAACAGAACGATAATTTATAGGACTGGTTATCACATTATAACTATAAACGAATGGTTGCCATTAGGCCCTGGAGCTACTACTACCATCATTCATTCACTGATACAACGACTGACCATCACGAGAACAGAAGAGAAGACTGAAGATAACAGGCACTTGCTTTGAGAAACTCAAATGCTTCACTGAAGATAAAAGTCACTTGCTTTGGGAAACACAAATGCTTCCCCATCTGCAAATGCTACATGTACCCTTTTAATCATTACCCTTTTGCCTGATTTATACACGTCCTTTCATGTATGATATAAGTGTGAAGTTGTAGATCTTCTGTCTAATTTTAAGATGTTTTATTCTGTCTCATAAATTTCATCCATTTATTTACGTGGACTTCGCGTGAGTCTAGCATAAATAAACGCGAAACTCGCATAAATAAATGGCTGAAATTTATGGGACAGAATAAGACACCATAAAACTGAACAGAAAATCTTATCTCGAGAAGTTCCTAGCTTCCTGCCCCTTTATTTTTTCACTTCTTAAACTCGCAAAGAAAATTAGACATGAATGGTCACGTCTTTGTATATTTTGATATTAAAATTGTCGTGGTCCAGATTCATTTTATGAATGTTTACTTAGATTAATTCTATTAAATTTGAATTTTGGAGGTTTTAACAATCTTATTGAATCAAAATGAGTATGCATTATAGATTTTATCTTCTCGAAGATTTGAATCAGCAATTACATCAAACAAGAATACTTAACAACTCATAACATGTGATTACAACTATATTGTTTTTTGATATCATTTGTTACTATAGATAGCTCATATCTATAATAGTCTGTAGAATGTTTTCATTCTTTTTTTCTTTATACCATCTCTTATCACATGTGTATATAAAGGTTCTAAAACCTTTATAAATACAACACAATTATTTATTCTATCACGGTATCATAATTCACATCGAGCACATAATCCCCTTTTTTTCATATGCAACGTCAACATCCACAATCTAGAAAATAACCAACATCTAAACTCTAAAAGGCCAACAATACAACACTTCAAGAGAATTATCCAAGAAAATATTAACAAATCAATATTCACAATGCAGAACATAATCACCACTTTGGCAGAATTAAAACAGAAGGCATTCATAGCAAATTCAACAACACGTTCAAATGGAAGACATCACTACACCATCATTACCATTTAATCACATCACAAGTTTTCCCACGACACTAATAGATTCCACCAAATTATCTTGTTTGGAAAAATCATATTCAAGCTATTTTGATTACCTCAAATCTCATTAGGTACGTAGATGGCACTGTCTCCCCACAGCAACAGCCTTTAGCTCGGAATCTCCGTCTCTAGAATTTCATAAATGGAACAAATACGATCACCTTAACTACTGCTTCCTCACGACATCAGTTTCCCCATCAATCGCCCATCTAGCTCTTAGCTACCACATCGCTCGTACACTTTGGCTTGGACTTGCAAATCAATTCATGCAACAATCGACATCCCATTGCTCTCTTCTTCGTCTTTGACTCTACATAGTGACGAAAGGCTCCAATGCCATCACTAGTTTCCTTTCTCTTATCTTGACAGCTGCAGACGAGTTGGCGACCATGGTGACACCCTCTCTGACGAAGAAAATCGATCTCTCGCACATCAAACCTACTCTTTGGTTTGATAACTTTGATGCTATTTTTCTTGCTTCTGATCTAGTCTCTCATGCTCTCACAAAGCATGTTGAGATTGACAATCACTTTGTTCAAGATTTAGTAGCAATCAAATCCCTCTACATCCGACATTTCCCATCTATTGAGTATATTGCTGAAATAATGACAAAAGCTCTCGTTTAGACCATATTCTAACATCTTTGAGACAAACTTATGATTACACGTCCTTCTTTGAGGGAGGCTAATAACATGTGATTCTGACTAAGTTATTTTCTGATAACATTTGTTATTATAAACAGATCATATCTGTAATATGTAGATAGTTCTTATCTGTAATATGTTTTCAATCTTTTCTCTTTATATCCTCTCTTATCACATATATCTATACTGATGTACATAAAGGTTCTAAAACCTTGTAAAGTACACAAGAAATACAACACAATTATTCGTTATATCAACAACATAAGTATTTTAGAGTTCAAATAATTTTGCTCAACTACAATTTTATTAAAATTTGATTTACAGAATTTAATTAAGAGTAGTATTGGTATGTGTGTGTGTGTTAATTTGCACTCAATTCTAGAAGTAGTTAGTATAAGTATTTTGAGAAAGCTTTAGAGAAAGCTAAAAGAGCTAGAGTAGTTATAGTTGTCTTATGAGATATTCTTAAGTGAGAGCTTGAAACCTTTATCTTTCGTATCCTACCATTTGATTTAGTAGATTTATTATCGATTTGTCTCACAATTTTACCTCTATATTGGAGAGTTTTCTATTTTAAAATCACGTGTTTGTAAATTTTCAATCAATTTTATTGTGTGAGTAGTTTGTTATTGGTTGAGTAATATTTGAGATCTTATGAGTGTTTAGAGCCCTAATAAGTGGCAACCTAACCCTTAGGTTTAGAGAGTGGCAATAGCTCTATAATAAAGTTGACGTGATCAACTACTCGATATAGAGACCTATAATGGAAGATCTCTTGAATTGTAATGATCTCCATGATTCGAATGATGTGGACAAAGGTATAAATGACGATGTCCCATCTACATGGAAGAAAATAAAGCAGAAGACCTTAGGAACTGTTACAGTAGATTGATATTAACGTATTCAACCATTTATCTTAAAAGACTGATCCTTTCAAGATGTGAAAGAAGCTAGAGGGTTTTTATACGAGGAAGATCGCTTATAATAAGGCCTTCTTGATTAAAAGACTTGTGAACTTGAAGTTGAAGGCTGAGAAATCAGTGTTGGAGTATCTTAGTGATTTTTAAGGCATCATCAACAAGTTAACTATGATGAAGATCATCCTCAATGATGAATTACAATTTTTGTTCTTGTTTAGTTTTCTGTTAAAAAGTTGAGAAAATTTAGTTGTGACTATAAGCAACTCCGCTTTAAATGATGTGCTTTCTTCGGGTGTGATCAAAGAGATCATGTTCGATGAACAGATTATGAGGAAAGAGATCAATGTCAATAACTTGCAGGTTCTTGTGGTAGAAAACAAGGGAAGAAGTAAGAGCAGAGGTCCCAAAGGACAAGTCAAGTCAAGTCAAAGAACATGTTAAAATGAAGAGATGGTGTACCAAACTTAGTCACAGAAAGAAGTTATGCTATAAGTGGAAGAAGTACAAAAAGAAGCAAGACAACTAAAAGGATGGAGACAACAAAAACACTGCAGCAATGATAACCAACACAAATGATAAAATGTCATTAATTTGTGTGACCAGTAAGTGTCTCCATATTAATCACTCAGATTTGAAGTGGTTTGTTAATACAAGAGTGTCTTATCATTATGTTCCAAAGAGGGAGTACTTCACCATTTATAAGAGTAGTGATTTTGGAAGTATGAAGATGGACAATTAAAGCTCCATTAGCAGTATTAGTACGAGAGACATTCGAGTTCAAACTGAAGTTAAATATATGTTGACCTTAAAAGATGTACGATTCATTCTAGACATATGGTTTAATTTATTTTCTATGAATGTGCTTGAACAAGAGGGATATCAACACACATTTGAGAATGGAAAGTAGAAGTTGTCTAAAGGAGCATTGACGATTGCTCGTGGTGGATTGTGCTGCACCTTATATAAGACATACTTAAAGGTGTGCGATGGAGAATTACATGCAATTTAAGAAAACACTTCACTGGATTTGTGACATTAGAGATTGGGACAAGTTAGTAAGAAGGAAATCAAGTTGCTGACTAAAAAATCACTTATATATGCGAAGATTACGATTTCTCTCAACCCTTGTAATCATTGCATAGTTGAAAAGCAATATTGAGTGTATTTCTATAAGAAGTCTATAAGGAGGAAGAAGAAGTTGGAGCTAGAGCACTCTAATGTACTGTCATACAAAGGAAGAGTCCTTGGGTGGCAATTAGTACTTTGTTATATTTATCGATAACGCTACAGAAAAGAGTTGGGTATTTATGTTGAAAACAAAAAAATTAGGTAATAAAAACATCTCAGAGATTTCATGCAATGGTGGAGAGGGAGATGGAGAGGAAATTAAAGGGTCATTGAATTGATAATGGAGGCAAGTATACCTCCAACAAGTTCGAAGAGTATTGTGCGAGACATGACATAAGACATAAGAAGATAGAACTTGATACCCTATAATATAATGATATTGATAAAGAGAATGGATAAAACTATTATAGAGAAGGTTCAGTATATGCTCCGAATGTGGAAACTATCAAAGTCCTTTTATGGTGGGGGGTTAAAAATGTTGTATACATGATCAACATAACTTCTTCAATCCCTTTGGAGCTTGACATTATCGAGAGAGTATGAAAAGGGAAGGATCCAACTTATTGGTATTTGAAAGCGTTCAGATGCAAGGTCAACTACTAGCATACCTTGGAAGTCTCCATGGTCCATTTAATTAACAAACAATTGCATGATAAAAGATCAATATGTTAAGGTTTTAGGAAGATTCGAGCCTAAATACTAATTTTTTAACGATAGTTTTTTAATTAAATTCCATTATCTCTGTGTTCATTATTATCCTATTTTATTTTATTTGTTCTTGATCGATTATTTCTGCAAGCGCACAGATTCATCCTAGTATCACACAGCAATTATTCTAAAGTTGTCTCCCTCAAGGACCAAATTGTTCACCAATTTAATTAAATCTAGTAATTTGCAAACGAACGACAATAAATTGAAAAATTGATTTGAGTTGGGTAATTAATGAAATTGCAAGAGACAGCAAAATAATTAAAAGAGATTTAATCAACGATTTAAGGACTAGGGATTGGGGTTCACTTATTCAAAAGGTTGAATTGCACAACATGGAATAATTGAATGCAGGCTAAGAAAGCAGCGGTACTAAAGGACCTATATCCTCTCTCAAGGTATAACGGAGTATTCAGCTAGAGTTATTCATTCTTCAATGTAATAATTCCCTAACCAAACCCATTAAGCACAAACCACTTCAA
>JANKOE010000005.1:62528357-62540303 GCA_026284465.1 Erythroxylum citrifolium | reverse complement strand
GCCCAATCTCTTGGTTGGATCTCGGAAGTTCTCTATCGTCTCCTTAGTCTGTGTTTCCAGAAGTTCTTGATCTTGATCACTGCGTCCAGCCTCCTCTAATTAGGTTTGATCATTAGCTTTTTATAACTCCCCCTCCAGAAACCCTAATTTTTTAAAAATAAAAATTGTTGCCCGCCTATGTTCGTTAAACGGACTGATGTGTCCGCTTAACGGACAGATTCGGGTCTGGAATGGTGATTCTCGCTTCATGTCCGTTAAACGGACTGATGTGTCCGCTTAACGGACACTCTCGGGTCTGGGAGGCTTTCTGTCCAGTATCTGTCCGTTAAACGGACATAGGTGTCCGTTTAACGGACACAGCCTTTTTCTTGACTTTTCTCCTTTGACCTCCCCATTGCCATTCTTTCCTCTTGGAGTCTTCTTGAAAGTTGCATAGCTTAACATTGTCCTTGCACTCAACCTTGATCAGCCTTAATTCAGCATCTTCAAGAGGGATTTTGGCTCTTTTTCCCAAAATCACGCATTTGTACCTATCAAGCAAGAAATTCCGAATGTGAGTGAATTAACTAAATAAACCATCAAATCCGTAAGGAAATAAGTCAGAATTTATCCAATTCATTCCACAAATATCCATATAAATTCGACTTATCAGTTCTAGTATTAGCTTCTTTTCATTAAAAATCTAAATTCAATCATTAGGCTAGATAATATGGGAAGGGTATAATCTTCGCGGGATTAGTCCGTACTTATCGGTATTAGCTACAACTATGTCATGCATTTGCTTTTATTACAATAGTGACTAACACACTCTAGGTTAATAAATAATGATTAGAGGCAACCTGAAGGATATGAGGCATATGGGCCACATCGTGTAGATGATGAAGGAGGGGTTAATAGCAATATGAGCAGAGGAATCAACCCACTCAAGTGATGGAAGATGTTCAACTTCAAATGTAAACAAGAAAAAGAGCATTCGAGAAGATATCTTAATTTGGAATATCTCTTAGTTACTACTCAGGGAGAGTTAAAGAGTTTCCAAAAAGTGCAATTAGTCAAAGATAAAGATTATTGACTCAAGGCAATGAAAGAGAAAATGGACTCAATGAAGAAGAATAAGACCTAAGAATTAGTGAAGCTTCCCAAAAGTAAGAAAGCTTTGGAGATTAGATGGGTGTTTAAGATTAAGAAAGATGGTGACAAACTAGTGAAGTGTAAGCTGAGGTTGTGGTAAAGGGTTATAATCAAAATAAGAGTATTGATTTTAATGAGATTTTTTCACCAATGGTCAAGATAATACCAGTATGCACTATATTGGGCTTAGTTGCTAGTTTAGATCTTGAACTTGAACAACTTGATGTGACGACTGCTTTCTTACATGGCGATTTAATGTGGAGATTTACATGGAGTTATCAAAAGAGTTTAAAGTAAAAGAAAAAGAGGACTTTGTATGTAAGTTAAAGAAAAGTTTTTATTGGCTCAAATAAGCACCAAGGTGATGGTATAAGAAGTTTGATTCATTTATGATAAGCAGTGGTTACAAGTGAACGTTAGTTGATCCTTGTGTCTATTTTATGAAATTCTCTAGTAGTATCTTTATCATCCTTCTCATATGTGTGGATGATATGTTAATAGTTGGACAAGATGCTAACATGATTTGCAGATTGAAGGAGGACTTGTCCAAGTCCTTTAACATAAAAGATTTGAGTCCTACAAAACAAATTTTATGCATAAAGATTACTTATGACAGGAAGGCTAGAAGTTGTGGTTACTACAAGAGAAATATATTGGACGAGTGCTTCAGACCTTCAATATAAAGAATGTTAAACCAGCGAGTACACCTTTAGCTGCTTATTTCAAGCTGAGCAGGAAAGTTAGTTCTACCACCAAAAAGGAGAAATAGTGTATATCCTCCATTTTGTACTCCTTAGTTGTCAGTTGCGAACATGGCTGACGTTTTCAATAACAAAAAGTTGACCTTAAAATATTTGTTCAAATTTGAAGGAGGAACTATTTCTTGGCAATCTAAGTTGTAAAAGTACATAGCTTTGTGCACTACTAAGGTAGAATATATTGTAGCCATAGAACTTGGATTTAAGTAAGAATTCCATGTATCATTCCCACACTAAGCATATTAATGTGAGGTACCATTGGTTACGATATGTGGTTGAAAAACAACTAATGAAATTAAGGAAGATTCACTTGACAAAGGTGATTCTCGAGAGCAAGCTTGAGCTTTGTAGTAAGCTCACCAGGATGATATACAGGTGATTTGTAGGGTGGTGTATTTCTCCCTCGAAATGGGTTAGAGAGAGATTGTTATGTAATCAACCCCATTTTATGGATATTCACTTGACCAATTCTGTTAAATCTAAATTTCAAAGGTCTTAATTGTCTTATTGAATCAAAAGGAGTGTATGTTATAAATCTTCTCTTATTGAAAATTTGAAGACACGTTTGAAGGCCACTATTGGTTTAAATAACTTGATTCGACTATGGTTTTATTAAAGTTTGACTTTAAGAATTTGTTTAGGAGTAGTAATAATGTGTGTGCATTTGCGTGTGTGTGTTTATACTCAATAGTAAAAATGGTTAACGAAATCTTTTGAGAAAATTTTAAAGAAAGCTAAAATAACTAGATTAGCTTTAATTATTTTGTAAAGTATCCTTAAGTGAGAAAACTTAGAAACTTTTATTAATTCGTATTCAATTGTAAAGATGGTTAGAAAAAGTCTTTTGAGTTAATAAATTTTATTGCCAGTCTCTCTCGCGATTTTTACTTCTAAAGAGCTTTTTACGTTAAAATTTTGTATTTGTACATTTTTAATTATCTATGTTATATAAGTAATTTGTTATCAGAAGAGTAATCTCATAAATGTGAAGAGCATTACCACCCTAATAAGTGATGTCAAAAGCCAACAAATAGAATATTGAGTAACATACAAAGCTAGCAAATTTAGAATGAGTAGGGCCATTTTGGTCATCTTCTGGCCTTATCCTCAAGGAAAACTGTGTAGACAAATTTCTATTCCACTGCGGCTTTCACTTTATAGAACATCGAGGACACCTGTGCACCGTCGGATCGTTTTTAGTCATTTAAAAAGTTTGTGGGACCAAAATAACTATATCTGTGGCAGTAGACGCACGTGTGATCAGCCGCCGGCGAAAAAATTGACGTGACCAGAAGGGGGCAACGTGTGTCATGTTTTGCCTCTCTTTCACACAAGTCATGGAGAAACTTGTGTGAAAGAGCATTTGAAGTGGGAAGTGGGAAGTGGGAAGTGGGACGTGTCAGTGGGGGTTATGTCTGTCAGCTCTACACACACGTCATGGAAAAACCTTTTGACTGTTTGCCATTGTCTCCAGATCTTCAATAACCGTGTTCACTGATGTTGTTCTAATTTCTTTTTCTTGCATTTTCCGGGATTCTACTAGTTGAGCCGGAGGCCTCAGCTTCTTGCTCATTTAATGTTAGGTTCTGATATGATTACCCTAATTTTTGCTCTCTAATCAGTAATCACCCATTGTCAGTTGAATTACGAGTCTCGTGAAATTCACAAAAACAATTTAACGAGAGTTTGATGCGGGTTATTTGTTGTCTTAATTATTTCCGACGAGTTGTATTTGAAGAGAAAGCACTAGGAATAAATAACACACTTGATTCACGTTATATGGTACACGAGTGTCTGGCCCAATCTAAACACATCAGAAGATCTCGGTCTTGAATCTAAATATTGTATACGACCGTAGAACTTGTTTAGTGTCGGAAAATTAGTACCCCACAAGAAAAAAAGAAAGAGATTTAGGAAAACCGTACGTTAAGAAGGTTCGGTGAGAAAGTGCTCCTGAAAAAGCCTTACATGAATTGGGATTTTGGTGACAAGTCAAGATTCTGAATCAGCCTTTCTCATGAAGAACGTGGTTCGAAGATCACTATATATGAACAGACGCAAACAAATCCGAGTGACAGTTGTTTCAGATTCTTGATTTGTGTTTCAAGTAAAAGAGATGCCTGCAGATTTCTCTGGTATAGTAATGAGATTAAGACCCAATCGTGTTTTAGTGGATTTTCATATTACATTATACTATTGTCTCTGATTTATGGTTTGTATTTCAACTACACGAGATACTGTGAAGATTTTTTCTGGTGCAGCAACGAGACCAATAGTCTCATTTCAGTTCAAAGATACGCACTAGATGGACTGCATGATCTTAAGCTTAATTTTGCTATCAAGCATTCGTGTAATTTTCTCATGTATCAAAAGGGATTTCATATTAATGTCACATGAACCGCATGTGGGTTTTTTTTTTTCACAATCTCTAATTTCTAAGTGAGGATTGTTAAATTTAAAGTTATTTTAGTAAAACTAAAACTTGAGAGGTAAGAAGCAAGAAACTCTGACAAACACACAATTTACCATCATGGAATTATGAGAATAATAATCTATAATTTGATATTTGAATCATGCTAGAATTTTTTAAATTCTAATTGGATAATTATTAACTACAAATTTTTATAAATTAAGATTACGAAGATTAAATTTAATTCCAATGAAAGATAATAAAGAAACACAATAAAAAATCTAGTTAAATATGTTGAAGTTTAGTAAGAAAAATATCATGATCTATTAGACATGTAACGAGAAAGTCCAATAAAATTACTATAAATAGCTGATAAAAAATCCTTTAAGGCCATGTATTAATAAAGATACAAAAAGATGCTAATCACATAAAATTATACATCTTTCGTTGATGTTAATTGTAGATTTCAACTGCTTGTTCATACGTTAAATAGTTTGTTCATCGAAAAATTAATCAAAAATAGATAATTTTTCACCCTTTTCATATAATTAAGATTCATATTATTTTTAATAAATTCCTTTATTGCAGTAGATAATGCAAGAACTAACTCAAAAATCGCAAAAGAACCAAATTTTATAAGCCCAGACAATATATTTCTTGAAACATCTCAAGGAGAATTTCACTTTGTCCCTTAATTCTAAGATGTGGATGTTAGTACGTAGTGAGTTCTTTATTACGTACCCCAGAGTTCCATGAAAGGATAAAAAACGAAGGTAATGCGGAATATCTGGATTTCGGTTTCATCTTTGATTCCAATGTCGATTCCAAGCTCCAAACGTCTCCGAATCTCCCGGATCCTTTAGCAGAAAGTGCTCACCGACTTACGGACAAGGCCTTTCTACAGTTTCCTCAAATCCCGAGCTTCCTTCACGGATCAGGAACCTTATGCTTGAGAATCCACTTCTGAGTAACTGTAGGAGACCTTACCTTTATATAGCTTCCATATCGGACTTCCCCATCACAAAGCCGATATGAACCTGGTCCACATTAATCGGGACTCATTTTTCACCCAAACTTCGACCCATTAATCTAGATCATTTGTTGGGTCACTTTAATATCTTTATCTAGATCAAATGGCGTAGCTTAACCGATAATTTATTTAAAAACCAAATTGCAATTCATGTTAGTCCAACTTAATGAGACATGGACAAAATTGTCCTTAAGGACAAAAATGTCTTATAGTCGACGGACACTGCAATTGGAAATGTTACTCGAATAATTGTAAGAAGGGAAGGATCAAGGATATAAATATGTAAAAGAAAAACTAACAAAGCTTCGATATAGTTATTTTGTTTCTCATATATATTTACGTCTGAGATTGTAAATCCGATAAAGTGATGTAAAAACCACACAAAAATAAAGTGTAGAAAATTAAAAAGACCCAGAATATGGTATCGCTGTTCAGATATCAAAAGATACCCTATGTCAGCGGGGCCTTGCCTAGTTTCAAGGTTTTCAATATGAACTCCAGAAAGAATACACGAAGGTAAAGTTGTGCTTCTAGTATCCTAAGTAGTATTCTGACAACTTTATAGTTTTCTAGACGGCCTCATACACAAAAGGCAGATTTTCTTCTCACCAATCTCTAAACACTCCTAGCGCAAGATGCCTAAAACACAGAAGACAATAATTCAAACTTTTTTTCCACAATTCTAAATCACCTCACACAGATGGTGAAACTCCTAACACCCAGAAGAATGAAACCACAAACAACAACTCATGCAGACGTTAACCCCTCTCCCATGCAGACGTTAACAACTCTCTGTTTACGTCTCGCTTGTATTTGTCTCCTCAGTTTCTACTACTGTGACTTCTTCCTTTTATAGAGCTAGGTTGTAGAGTCATTCTTTACTTCTACATGGATAGGAAATTCCAGAAGATAAGAATAGAGTGATTTTCTTGTTCTTCAGTTTTCCTATTTTGTAGTCTTCAGGATGGAATAGAATTCCTTTAAGTTTAAAGTTCTAATCCTTGCTGACTTAGTTCCCTTATTAAACAAATCTTTTGACTCAAACTAGAAAACTTTAAAGTTGTAAAAAACTGCCAACCACTCTATCCGTAGTATTCAGATTGTTTATCTTGTCTTCGGATGAGTTTGCATAGACCAGACGAATGCCAGTTGCTCTTCGGATGAGTTTGCATGGACCAGACGAATGCCACGTGCTCTCCTCCATGTGAGTTATTAATGTGTCATCGCCTGCTATGTATTTTGTATATCGTCTGAAGCTAGACGAATGCCTGAAGCTAGGCGAATGCCTTGTGTCGACTTCAAAATGTAGTTACAATCTCCCCTTTTGGCATTTTTTTGACAAAACACTCCCAAGCAATGATATTAGAACAAGAAACTAGGCAATTAGCACTCATCCTCATTTGGTCCCCCTTTTTTTTTAGAAATTCCAAAGGTCGACAATGTATGACAAAAATAATGTTAACTTGGCTCCCCCTCAACAAAATATCCAAACAATTCGATTTCTACAAAAGAAGGTATTAACATAACTCCCCCCTCAAACTGAGCTTTTCTTGACAAACAAATAACTTATGATACAAGATCTATCAGAGAGAACAAACTCCAAGAGCTCCACGGAGGAACACAAACCTGGCCAGACCAAAGCTCTTAGTTAGTAGATCTGCCCAATTCTTCTCTGTTGGAATGTACTTTAACACTACCTTCCCATCTTCAACAAGATCCCGAATGAAGTGATGTCTGACTTCGATATGCTTGGTTCTAGAATGAAGGACTGGATTTTTTGACATGCTTATGGTGCTTGAATTATTACAGTAGATCATCAGAACCTCTTGCGAGATACCATAGTCGACCAACATTTGCTTCATCCATAGCAGTTGTGTACAACAACTTCCAGCAGCATTATACTCCGCTTCAACCATAGATAGTGAGACAAAATTTTGTTTCTTGTTGTACCAGGACACCAGATTGTTTCCTATGTAAAAGCATCCACTGGGCGTGCTTCTTTGATCGTCTAAGTTACCTGTCGTATTTGTATCACAGAAACCTACTAGTGAGGAGTCAGTATCTTTTGTATACTAGAAGCCCATGTTGATAGTTCCTTTGACATATCTGATTATCCTTTTTATTGCCTTGATGTGAGACTCCATAGGGGTTAGCTTGATATCTAGCACATACACCCACACTATAGCTTATGTCTAGTCTGCTAGCAGTTAGATACATAAGACTTTCAATCATGCTTCTATACAATCTTTGATCAGCTGGGATTCCTTTATCAACTTTTGAAAGCTTCTCATTTTCTCCCATAGGTGTTCTGCATTCTTTAGCAATACTCATTCCAAATTTCTCAACCAACTTTCGAGCATATTCTTTTTGTGATAAGAAAATTCCATCGCTTTGTTGTTTGATCTGTAACCCCAAGAAAAAATTTAATTCTCCCATAATACTCATGTCAAATTCCTCCTTCATTAGACCAGCAAAACTTTTTGCGTTAGTACTAGAAGAGGACCCAAAAATGATGTCGTCGATGTAAATTTAAACAATAGTCAGTTCCCCATTACTTTTCTTGATGAAGAGCGTTTTGTCTACACTTCCTCTGACATAGCCATGCTTGATTAGGAAGACAGAAAGTCTCTCGTACCATACTCTTGGGGCCTGTTTTAGCCCATAAAGAGCTATGCTCAACTTCAACACGCGGTCTGGAAAATCTGGTGCACTGAAACCTTTAGGTTGCTCTACAAAGACTATTTCTTTTAGATCTCCATTTAGAAACGAACTCTTGACATCCATTTGATAGAGCTTTATATTCAGCAAGGCTGCTATTGCCAAGAATAATCTTATGGATTCAAGCCTTGCAACTAGTGCAAACGTTTCTCCAAAATCAATTCCCTCTACTTGAGAGTATCCCTGGGCTACCAACCTTGCCTTATTCCTGACCACTTTTCCATTTTCATCACTTTTGTTCTTGAAAATCCACTTAGTTCCAACGACATTCTCTTCAGTAGGTCTGGGAACCAACTTCCATACATCCAAAATTTTGAATTATAATAGTTCATCTTGCATGGCTCCAACCGAGTATTCATCTAACAATGCTTCTTCAACTTTCTTCAATTCTATCTTAGAGAGAAAACAGGTTTAATGAATGATATTGAAGGTAGCTATACCTGCCATCAGCTTATAATCAGGTTTGGACACCCCTCTAGTTCTTCTTTCATTTAAGTCTCCAATGATGTCAGAGATGGAACGATTTTTTGTAACATGAGCAGAAGGTTGGAAGGTATTTGCTTTTGGATCTTTGTCTGATATCGTTGGATCTTCCTTTGATTCCTCAATATCTGATTTATCTGTTCTAGAGACTTCAACCAGTAATTCATCATCTGCATTCGGTTCCTCTAGAGTTTCCAGAAACTTCATATTGTATGACTCCATGATTGTGCTGGTTCTTTTGTTTAGCACACAATATGCTTTACTATTTGTTGCATAGCTGAGAAAGATTCCTTCATCACTTTTGGAGTTGAACTTCCCTTTGTGCTCCTTATCTTTCAAAATAAAGCACTTGCTACCAAAAATCTGAAAATATTTGACAGAGGGGGATTTACCGTTCTAGATTTCGTATGGAGTCATCTTTGTTTTAGATCTTAGATGAACTCTGTTTGAAAGGTAGCATGCAGTAGATATAGCCTTAGCCCACAAATTCTTAGGAATTTTTTTTGATAACATCATCACCTGAGCCATGTCCTGTAAGGTTTTATTCTTTCTTTCAACAACACCATTCTGTTGAGGTGTTTTCGGAGCAAAAATTTGTGAAATACTCCAATCTCATTGTAAAACTCTTCATACGTCGAATTTTCAAATTCTTTCCCATGATCACTCTTGATTCGTTGGATTGTCATCTGCTTTTTGTTCATCAACTGTTTGCACAATTTTTTAAACACTCCAAAAGTTTCTGATTTTTCCCTGAGAAACTCAACCTAGGTAAATCTGGAAAAAATCATCAATGCAGACAAAGGTGTAATACTTACATCCAACACTAGCACATTGCATGGGGCCCATTAAGTCCATATTGTGATGGCATGTAGCTTCTTATGTGTCTCTTTAGTTTGTTTCCCTTGGGTGCAGTCAATGCATTCTTCATTAATTTGATATTCAAGTTTAGGCAGCCCCCGAACATCTTCAAATCTGGCTAGATCTTTGATATTTTTAAAGTTAACATGTCCCAATTTTTGATACCAAATTTTGACTGTGTTCATCGTAACTGAGTTGCAAGTTGAGTCAGTGACTAGTTTGTAGCAGTTATTGCCTGTTCTTATACCTTGAAAGACCACCTTTCCATTCGTATCGAGTACTCTATAGAACTTTTTGTTGAACCAAACATTATAGTCATCATCACACAATTGGCTTATGCTAATGAGGTTGTTGTCCAAGTCTTCTACAAACAGCATGTTTTTCAGCCCATTTTTTTCAATGAACAGAGTTCCTCTTCCCACAACTTTACCTTCTCCTCCATTGACATATTTGACTATTCTGGAAACATCATGGGTGATATTCTTTAGTGGATGCTTCTATCCGGTCATGTGTTGTGAACATCTACTATCAAAGTACCAAGCTTCCTCCTCCATAGTGACTTTATATGCAATGACTGTAGAGACTACAGTTTGAACCATCATAGCCACATGCTTTTCACTTTTAACTTTCTCTACCCATTGCATCTTTGGTTGGTTTGCTAGATTCACTTTCTTTCTTGGAGTCCTGCTCTGTGGCTTAAATAAATTGAACATTCTGTTAAAACAGTGAGGTCTGATGTGTTCTTTGACACCACAATGGTGGCAGACCACAGATTGCTTCCATCATTTTCTTCTTTCAATTCGATTGCTTCCCTTTTTCTGTATATCCAACACCTTCTAGGTGGTTTTGAGTTCTTCCAGGGTTAAGAATGTTGTTGAGTGAGTTTTTGCCTAATGCAAATTTCTTCCATATTTCCTTAACTTTAATCAACTTTTCTTCTGATTCAATTAGCTTTTTAGTTTTGTCACAGAGTTCACCTTTGAATTGCTTCAATTCTACCACCAGTTAGATCTTTTCTTCTTCTAATCTTCTCACTGTATCAACCAAAAGATGCTTAAGTTCAACTACCTTTTCAATATCAACACTTACCTCTTCATCAGATTTACTGATATCAGGTTGTAGGAGCGATCTCTCAGGCTCAGATGTCTTGGTCACAAATGCATCAGTGATTGAGGTAAAGGCAGTGTATTTTGCAAAGTTGCTGATGATATCTTTGTCACTATCATCGGAATTGTCATCTTTGTCATCTGAACTCCAAGTAGATGATTTTGTAGCCTTCATTGCTTTCAATTTTTTTTCTCGTATTAGTGCATTCTTCCTTATTATGTCCAGTGCCTCCATGTCTTTATTATTGGCACAATTATCAGCTATGTGACCATATCCTTCACATTCGTAACATTTAATTCCCCTATTGTCACTACTTGATCTATCTTGAGGTGGTGGTTTTTCCCCTAACATTGGTCTCTTATCAAAAGAATTGTTGCTTCTTCCAAACTTTTTGTTGAATCGATTAAGATTTTTAGCAAGCATGATAAGTGTTTCTTCCAACTTTGGAGTATTCCCAGTAATATTGTCATCCTGACTGGATGTATTAGTAACAAATGTAATATTCTTCGATTTTGATGGATCGATGCCCTCCTCAAGCTATAACTCCTATTGATGAGATGCAAGGTTCCCTATAAGTTCAGAATACAGGTAGGTGCTGAGGTTCTGTGTTTCTTGAATAGCAGTCACCTTCTGCCTGAAGTACCTAGGTAGAGATCTTAGGTCCTTTCTAACGAGTTTTGCTTATAGAATCGGTTCTCCTGGCATGTGCGCTTCAGTAGAGATCTTTCTGATTCTGTTATCATATTCTTGAAGGAGCTCCTTTTCCCCCATCTTCATGCTCTCAAACTCAGAAGTTAGAATTTGGAGTCTATTCATGCGGACATATTGTTGGGTCCCGAAAATTTTTCTTTTATTTTCTTTTATTTTATTTATTTATTTATTATTATTCTTGATTTATCAATTTATTTACTTGTCTACTTTAATTATTTTTATGTTGCCATAATTGTTTTAATTATGTGTATATGTATATATATATTATTTTGAGTCTTGGAATTAGTGAACATGATTGGGCTTTTAAAGAATGGGCTTTAGGGCTTTAGGATTAAGAGAACTAAGAAGAAGAAGGTTAGAAGTGGGTGGATTGGGTTAATGGGCTTGGAGAGGGGGGGAGCCCATTAACTTGTTAGTAAGGGGATCAAAACTACATAGTTTTGATGAGTAAGTAAATAAGTAAGTTAGAAATAAAATCAAAGGAAAGGGAGAGGGGAGTTGTCGTGGACTTAGAAGAAAGAAGGGAAAGAAAACGTGAACAAGAGAGGAGAGGGGTAGAGTGTTCGGTCAAGAGGAAGAAGAAGAAAGAAAATCGTGGAGAAGGAGAAAGAAGGAGAAAAAGAAGAGAAACCAGGTATTCAAGGTAAGTTTCTATCTCTTCCTAGGGTTGGTTTCGAAAATGGAAGAAGAGGGAGACCTAGGGTTTGTGTAAAGTTGAAGGGAGAGGGGAAACCCATGAG
>JANKOE010000005.1:62434492-62454406 GCA_026284465.1 Erythroxylum citrifolium | reverse complement strand
TAGAAAACTATTTTCTAATATTAAAGGAAACTACTTTCAAAATTAAATAAAACACTTTTAAATTTAATTAAGAAAGTTCTTTAAATTATTTATATAGAGATTGATTTCTTAAAAAATCTTTCCTCAATAAATTAGAAAATATTTTTAAAAATATTAAAGAAAGTTTATTTTTCTTAATTAATAAATGAAAACACTTTTCAAATTTTAATTAAGAAAAATATCTTTTCTAATAAATAAATAAACTTATTATTCATAAATAAAGAAATAATTTTTAAATAAATAGAATAATCATTCTCTAAACAAATAAAATCATAAATTAAGTTATCTCAATCAAATTAAAATACTAAATTTGGTTAGAGTCATCTTAACTACAAAGAATATGCAAAACCCACATAAAATGAGGAATAGAAGGAATCTTTAACCAAGTTTGAGTAACTGGTTGATTTTTTTACTTACAATTAATATAATTATTCTTATAAATCCTTGTAAGCTGACAGCCAAGTAGTAAATGGAATCTCATGATAATGTTGCATTAGCTTTTACTAGAGTTAATATAATTTCATTAAATTTTTAAAAAATTTGACATAAATAAATTTAATTAAGAAACACTTTTCTTAATTACTTTAGAAAATAATTTTCTTAATTTTAAAGAGTTTAGTTAATTAATTTCAATGTAATTGAAAATAACCAATTCTAATTTTAAAAATTAATTTTCTAAAATTAATTAAAAATTAATTTAATTATTAATCTTAATCACATTAAGAAATATAATTAACTTAAAATAATTCTAATTAAATACTAATTATTTCTCAATTAGATTCAATATCTCATATTGATCCTTCTTTATTAAATATCTCATATTTAATCATAAAGTTTCTCAAACTTTACAATCAAGCCTAACTTGATTAAAACATCTTTACCCTCTTCAACCCATTCTTTATGAGAGACCCATTAGGTTCTCAAATTTGTTGGCAATAATTATAAATTTTAATTTTAATTCATAATTAGAATTAAATAAATTAAAACTCCTTTAAATTTATCTTTAATTCTTCAATTAAACAATTTATAATCATAGATCAAGATTGACGTTTAGCAACACATTATAACTACCTAAATATTTAAGAATGTCAAAGTAGTTTTAAATAGCCTTTTTACGTATAATTTTTTCGCATAATTCATTCATTTCATTATATAATGTTGTAATTAGATATAGAGTATGTAATTAACGTTTTCCCTATTTTAAGTCCAATCATATTATCTTTGCGTCACTAGTTATTGATTCAATTAATGATATTTGTAAACTATTTACAAAATATCATTCTACCTTCGGCCAAGGATTTCCCGAATCAATACTACTCGAGAACAACAGAGCATCCTATCTAATTACTTTAAGGTGATGAATCTTATCTTGATCATTCAACTACTTTTATATAGCGCATTTTATATCCAATGACTACGGACTGAACTACCCATAATTATTAGAATAGGTCATAAGTAGCATCAAAACATGGAAATTCCTATACAAGATAACTTTGGAGACTTCAAGTCAAATGGTTACTTATACAATCATCACAATGAGAATTTCTATAAATATACAAGTAATGTTCCAAATAGATTTATGATATCGTGTCAGTTTAATAAATTTGTTCTCTAACAAGTACCTATACATTTGTTCAAGTATCTCCATATTTTATTCTATGAAACTGATTACTTCTTTCATAAGAAAAACACATAACATATGCTAGTATTTTACGTTCTATTAATGTCCAATCTTAATAGAACAATGACTATGAACAATTTAGGGATAATACATAACTATAATATGAATCTCATAATTATAATCTCATAATAATTTTATTTTCAATTTATAATCATCTCATGGACTTTATATCTAAACATATAGGATAAAGAATGTCTTTAAATAATTGTCACTAAACTATAACCAAACCGGTTAGCTATAGGAAATAAACCAACAGTAAATGACCCATCTTTGACGTTAACCATGGCAGTCAATTTTTGCTTAAGAGACTTGTATCACTATGCTTGTGTCTCTGGATTGTATGTACTCAAATGTTTCGTAGATACAGCTATCTCTATTGTCAAGGCGGAGCAACTTCAAGATACTATTAATGTATGTATACTTGCTATTAATTTGAATTCAAATTGAGATAGCAATTTAATATCTCCAAATTTGAGTTTTAAAATCTCCTATAGTGGTTTTGTTAGTGTTTGCATTATGACTCTTTCAATTAAGAAGCATTTTTAGATATGATTCATTGTTCCTTTTGTTAGTTGTTATAGGTCGAATTAATTGCTTTTTACTGGGGATGATAATAGGCTCGTTCGAACCTACAAATGAAATTATCTGTTCCATAATTGCTGTATTAGTGCTGTTCCATTGTATCTGGTCCATATATTTTTGTAGGTCCCATATAAATGTATAGACCAGATACAATAAAATAGCACTGACACAGCAATTGTGGAACAGGTGATCTGTCCCGAACCCAAGGCCAGGCTTCTGTTTTGATGTCAAAATCTAAAAAACGAACAATTTTCTTTCTTTCTTATTTTCTGTTTAATGAACCAGAGAAATCTGTACACGTCTTTTAGGGAACGCCGTCAATCGCCGTTACAGGAACGGTCCATTTCTCGCCGAAGTTTCAGAAATAGATAACACGCTGAAAGTTAGTTGTGAAGTCACATTTCACATTTCACCAAACGGCCAAAGGCAAATGCAGTCAGCACAACGCATCGCGCCTAGATCGTAGCTTCCCATTTACACTTTTAGTTCCAATATCTCTCTGATATCGGATCGCTCACCATGTGGCGCTCTCTGTGGCGATCCATCGATCGCTTCTCTCTTCAACACTTCAAGTAATAAAATCTTCAAGAACTTTCTGTTTATCACTCTCCGACCCTAATTTTTTTTTAGTTCTGTTTGGATTACTGATTTTACTTGTATTGTAATAATTTGAAAGCTGTGTGCCTGTGTCTAGAGGTGTTGAATTGGTGTTTGAGATGAGAAAAGAAAAGGGTAGTAAGCATTTGGTTGAGTGCAATTATTATTGCTTATTGAGAGTGATGCCCTTAATGCTGCTGTTTTGTTTACCATTTTGTTGCTTTCCTCCTTGAACTTATTATTGTGTTGGTAAAGTCTTTTTTGTGTTTCGATGTCATTGATACCATGTTTATTGCGGTATAGATATGTAATCGGTGAATTGCGGCGAATCGAAGTCGTAGACAAGTTTAACCGGGTAAATTAAACCAGCTGTTATGTCATTGTACGATGCGTTAGATATTACAAAATATGATTAGATGTTTCTACTGTTGTTTCATTTTATTCCTTTTTTTATTTCGTGCAGGACTTAGTTATAGATCTACTGCAGTCTATCGTAGAGATAGTAACATATGGTGATAGACAAGATCCATTGATTTTTGAGTATGAGCTGCTCTTGGCGTATTGTTTTCTAAATGGAATTGCTCTTAACTCTTTTGTTAGTGTTGAGTAGTTAATTTCCTGCTTTTCCAGATGCTTCATGGAGTACCAAGTACTGGCGGAGTTTGTTCGGGTACTGAAGATTAGCAACAATTCAAGGATTGAGGCACCACTACTCCAATATCTGAGTATAATGATCCAGAACATGGATAGTGAACATGCAATCTGTAAGCTGTTAACTAGTCATTGATATGTAGGCGAGAATCTTTTCTTTGAACTTATAGTTCCTCCTTTCCTTTCCTTTTAAGTGGCCAATCTCAATATTTGCTGCCTTTGTTCTTTTCAGCTTTGAAATGACTTTTTCTTAAATTGTTTTTATTCAGATTATTGTCTTAGCAATGACTACATAAACAGCATTATAACCCATCAGTTCAAATTTGATGGGACAGATCTTGCTTCATATTACATATCCTTTTTAAGGTTGTTACACTGCTCTCTTCCTCTCTCTCTCTGTACTCCATTCTTCTCTGACATTATGACTTTTCCTGAAAAGCACCTAAACTAAGTTGGGGAGATATCTACTCTAGTCCTGACTTCAACCTTTTTTTTAAAACCTTAAATGGCGTTTCTTTTATATTACTTCACGACATCCTTAACTTTTGCCTTCTTTTTCCTTAATTAGGGCAGTGAGCAGCAAATTGAACAGGGATACACTTTGCCTTCTTGTAAAGGTTCAAGGGGTAAGTTCAAAGCCACGAGGTTTAGATTCATTGATCCTTTTGATGCATGTCTACCTGGTAAGCTATGGCCTAGAGTTGAATGCTTCAATTCCATGATAAGAGTGTGATTCATGATCATTAAGAACCAAATTTGTAGGCCATAGGGCCTTTGCTATTTAACTATCACATGGGTTAAAGTTATATTTTTAATGGATGTCATGTCATTTAGTGACTGGAAAATTGGTCCAACTTTTCCTAGGGCTAAAAAGTTGTTGGATAATTTTTCTACCTTTGTATTGATTTGCACAAAACCCAGGCCATGTTTGTTCTCTTCTCCAATTCTGTTTCCCACTTCAAGTCTGCCATGGATAATTGAGGACTATGATTCAATTGATAACTAAATCATCAATGCAAGGGGGTGTTTCATGTTCTCGCTACAAAACATAGACATGGGTTAGAGTGAGGTTTCAGAGAGGAAGATGGTTCCCACCCTTTCTTTAAGATATAATAATCTGCAGAAAAAGAAAAAACAAAAAATTACATGCCTTTTTGGATGGGAAAATTTCAAGCTTAATAGTGTTGGTGCAATTGGTTTATTCTTGGAAATAGTATCCAAATAATAGTTTTCTGATAATTTTGTACTGTCTTATAGGCCCAAATATGACCAAGGTTTTTGTTCCTTGTGTTGTTTTTATTGTAAAATAATCTAGGATGGAATCCACGGGTTTGATTTGTTGTTAAATTGTAGTGTATTTCCACAGATGGATACAGTGTTGTATTTGAGCATGATTGTGACAATCAAAACATGCAAGAGCCATCACTGTTGTTCTCACGCTTTAAGATGTGCTTTTCTGTTATTATGATTTTCTATTAGTTTAATTCCTTCACTATGTTGACATTTCATCATGGGTTAAATAAACATGTTTTGATCTTCTTTATCTGACCGCAGGATGTTGTAGTCTCTTTTCCCTTATACAGTGAGGCTCTTAAATTTGCTCAGCATGGTGAAAAGATGATCCAAACAGCTGTGCGTGCATTGACTCTTAACATATATAATGGTACTTTTCTGTTTTCTTTGTTGTTGTCCTTGGTGTTATTCTTGGTATAGAAGAGGACCATAATTTCCTTGCAAATATTATTCTTTTGATTTTGTAGTTAGTGATGATATGGTTCATCAGTTCATAACGAGTCTTCCTGTTTCGAAGTACTTCATGGACTTGGTTTATAGTTTGAAAGAGCAATCTGTTCATTTAGACAATCTTGTCCATGGTTCAAGGTGATTTTCTTTCCAATATCTATAGAACATGTTTGTTTTAATAACTTTTAGTTTGTTATCAGTAAGTGAACTACTTAATTCATAAACATGTCTTGAGTTTATGCAGTGAGAAATGCATTAATCAAAGAAGAAAGGAGCTACTTCTGGAAACTGATAAGATTGTTGACGACCTCTACTACTTTAAGGATATTCTTTGTGTTGGTGAATCACGTTTGAATGAAGTGGTTGAGCAGAATCTTGTTAACATGTTTGCGTTTCCCATATTACTTTCCCTGCTCCCGTTAAGGCAGATTGATGTGAGATACTTTTCTATTTTACTGTCCACATGCGAACATAATTTGCTAAACATGACATATAATTATTTAGTGGGACATCATTTCATGTCATCAATTTTCTAATGGGTACCAATAAATAAGATATCTTCTTTTGGCTATTTTGCCTGATATTGGCTTCAAGTTGCTTGGTTGTTCACTTTTTCTGGATTCTGTATTTAATTTAGCAAGTTATCTGTAAGACAAAGTTTGAAACCCAAATTATGTTCACAGAAACTGGATCGACCAACTTCTCCTGTAGTGCATTAATGCAACCCCCATAGGATTCTTCTCTAACAATTTCTTTTCTGGTTCTTGTTTCAGGGTTCAAATTTATCGGCGATTACTTCTTTTTATTTACTTTCTCGCCTTATTCAAGTTGTCGGGGGAAAATATATTACCAACTCTGTGGCTAGAGTTGTTCTTTACCATTATATGTCCTTAAGTGTGAGAAATGTTGATGAAGAAAGTGTGGGTGCTTCTTTTTCCAACCATCTGAATTATACAGAAAGATTGATGTGCTCTGGTTCTGTATCTGAAAAGGAAGTAAACAGCAATGGGAAGCCTCCTTGTGCACATCTACCAGGGTGCAATCATTTGAGTTCGAGTCTTATCAACAGCACTGCAGATGATAATGTTTGTCTGGAAAGGTTTGTAGGACATTACAATTGTGGTTGCCTATGTTTTCTTGTAGATAAAATCAATTGACAAGATGGTCAGATCCTACTTGAAATCTTTCAAGTATCAAATTTTCATGGGGAATTTTCAAATAGGCTTATTGTCAGAACATGTGATTGCTATCCTGGATATTGATTTTGGTCGTTGGTTAAGATTGTGATTACTAATAGTGATATTACATTTAGCAAATTTTATGATCTAAAATTCTTATGTTCTATAGGAGTATCAAAGAAATGGATGGAGAATTTTGATGCTTTTTCTTGTTATTAACTTGATGTGAATCTAAGGCAGATAACAGAGTGAACTTGTGAGTTGTTGAAGGCACCTAAGTGCGGTCATAATGAAATTGAAACACTTCCTTTGGTTGTATCAGATTCTTGTGTTGGACATCATTTTGATAAGTTCTGTACAATTTTGCTATAATTCAGTTTAATTTTGATTTTTACATATCCAATTTATTCACACTTATAGGATAAAAGTTAGACAGTTGCGATACTTTTAATATTCCCAGAACCAACTTGGTGTGTTACCTTCAATAGAGTGTTGACTATACTTGATCTTGCTTAGTGCATGGATTTTGGGAGGTTTTTGATTCATGAAATGATTGGAATAGGTATTGCAAAAGCTATAATGTAATCTCTTACTGACTAAGACATATTTCGTGATTCAGGAGTGGAATACTGGAATTTATTTTGTCTAATAATCATGGTCACTTGTTAGCAGCTCTATATTTGTTGCTAACTTTAGCAGAGAGTAAAGGTATATTGCATAACTCTTTAAAGGTTTCTGGAAGGCAGCTTATACTGATAAATGAGTTTAATATTTTTTCCCCCTCTTTTGTTGCTATGCAGATCTTGATTATTTGCTGGAAATCTTGATTGGAGTTGGATCAATGCAGCACGTGACGGTACATATTAAAAGTCCATCTTCTTTTATTTGATTCTGGACTGGTGCCCTATCACTTACAATCTTGGTTCCTTAAAATGAATTCAACTGAAATGAGTACAACGCAGGACTACCAAATAACTAAGATCGAGACACCAAATACTGATTTCTTACTGTTTAAAACACAGATTTAAGAGTAAAATACTATCTTTAGACAATTTAATTAGATGAACATGTTGCTTTAGAATTAGGGTTGTGTTTGAACAAAAGTATTTGGTTTCAAATGTATCCTTGAAGTGAACAGTTAGTGGGTTTAACCTTTGAATAATTACAAATTAAATATTAATGATTTTTTGTTTTGTCGATATATATGTTTTTTCATCTAAGTTGTTTCAATACTTTTGAATTCAAGTTGAACATATCAGTAGTGTGTAAGTAAAATTTTTTTTCTTTACTTAATAAGTAATAATATATGCATGATATTAAGATGCTTGTTTACTTAAGAATATAAAATAAATTAAAATTCTCATTTTTTTGGTTATTTTACTCTAAAATTTGAGTTAGTCTAAGTATGTGTCTACTTAACAGTAAATAATAATAAATTGTAAATTAATATTTTTTAATATATTTAACTGTACAAAAAGTATTGTCCTTGATTCCTTTTCATTTTCCTCATATTTCTTGTTGTTTCAATCGGGCTTAAGGAGATTAATTTATAGTTTCAAGTCGAATATCCCAGAATACTCTCTAAGAAGATGATGGCATCAAATTTGAGCCCTCTGCAAGCAGCTATGTATTATACATCCAGCTTTATTTATTACATTTTATATTATGGTAGCTAAATTTTATTATTCAAATTGGCAAATCACCTGTATTCACATGGTTAGAGGGAAATGTGGTGGAGTTCTTATTGTGCTGATTGACATGTTTTCGTTTCTAGTACTAGGAGAATACTGTACTTTGTTGTACCATCAAAACTAGAAATATGCACCAGAAGCTTAGGTGATGGGACAAAATTAGCTGTGACGAGTAAATGCATTTCATGGTCTGTTTAGGAATCATCTAATCCGTTATCAGTCCAAGTAGTTGAGCAAAACTTCTATCTTTAGTATAATGATGTTGATATATCCATTCCCAGAGTTGCAGCATGTCATCTTTAAAGGTAGCAGATCAAAGTATCTTCACAAAATTTATGCCTCAGGTACATATCTTGATTGATTTTTTGTTTCTTTGGCCCCTGAAATTAGATTTTGGATCTTTTCTTTGACCCAGTTAGAGGTTTTCTTGGTCCATGACTTCATGGTTTGATTCACTGTTCTTCAACAGATTTCAAATGCATTGTTGAAAGTTTTGGCTAGTGAACCATGCTGTTGTGTACTCATAAGACAGCAGACAGGATGGTTATTACTGAAGCTACTGGCTCTTCAAGGAAAGAAACTTGATGACAATAATCTTCTACAGTTCATTGTAAGGATTCAGCTAATATTTTTACTTCCTCTTGGTTTTAGGCGGTTTTAATGTCAACTTACTTCTTGAGAGCATTTTTCTGTGATATTTTAGCATCATAGATCATGGTTTTGCTTCTCAATCTTGATTGGTCAAAACTGTGACCACTTTCAAAATAGTATTACTTGTCTTTTGCAGACTTGGGAGCAAAGTTCAATATTTTGAGAACATTAGCTATCTGTATCATTTTCCAGAAACATGATGCATGATTAACCAGACCCATGTGGTTTGTTGATGTTGTTCTTTTTTGAAAGTTGGTTCGTCCTTAGAATATGCTGAAGGAGTCATTTAACTTGGAAACTATTTTTGAATTGAAACTGAAACCATGAGGGTGCCCAATATTGGAACTTCAGTTAAGAGTTTTGATACTGTACTAAAAACCAAGAAAACTGTAAAAGTTGGTTGATTAAGGGCCAACAGTTAGTTTTTCATTTTTTCCATAAATTGTTATTTTGCTGTAATATGGATGAATCCCACTTCAAAGGTGTTTAATGTATATGAATGTTTCTACTATCCCTGCTTTCTTTATACAACTGAAAGTTGAATGATATGCTTCTTACTAGGAACGCAAACAGAGATAGAACTTGTGCCACTCTCAATATTCTACTTAGGGGACTGACCATATGCTAATGAAAACAATGAAAACTGCAATCTATCTATAACAATTGCCTGTTAACTTCATTTACATCTCAAACTTTCTAAAGTTTTATATTTTCTAGTTCCCATTGGCAGACCTCATATGAACAGTCACGAGAATGCTTACAGAGAGAACTTGATGGATGTTGGTTTGATTATATCTTGGACACTTTGAGAAATGAGTGGGCTAGCTGCAAAGCAGGTACCTTCATCTCTTAGTCAGATATACAGTGGATGCTGTATAACAAGCTGTTTAATTAATATGATAGTCTCAATCACCATAAATTGGAAATAAAAATATTAGAAGCACACGTTTCTTGTATAAGTATTTCACTTTCGGAATGAATTAATGAACTCATTTTATCTATTTCAATGTTGTGGCAGCTCTTGAACAGCCATCCCAAACTGAAGACCCTTTCTTCCTTCTTGAGCATGCTCTCTGCGAGCAAATTAGTGCTGGTATAATTCCTTTTTACTATCAGCAGAATAAAATTTAATTTTTTTCAATCCTTTAACTTTTCATTTTCGTATGGTTCCCTTCATTCAGTTCCAGATCAAAAGTCGGTGCTTGTTTCAGGTGACGCAACTACTTCTCACCTTGCTTGGAAAAGAATGGTCGATGCAGTCAAGGTTTCTTATCATTGATTTTTTTCACATAAAGCACTCCAAGTGTTACTAATGTGTCAGGAGATTATTAATACCAATTTCATGATTATTTCTTGGCAAAATTTGATAAATAAAAAGTTATCTGCTTTGCCATAAATTTATGGAACATACGTATTAATTCATGAGAGTCTTTCCTATTATGACTTTTGTTATTACTTTTATCTATGTCTATATATATAGTATATTTATTTTATTTATTATTTATTACTTTTACTTTTGCTTTTACTTTTACTTTTATTTTACTTAATTATATATATATTTTTATGACTATTATTATTTATTATATATTATATATATATTATATTACTTTATTTTATGTTATTGTTTTATTTATTTATTTATGTATTTATTTATTTTATGTATTTTTATTTTCTTATTTTACTATTTTCTTATTATGTTTTATTTTTATTTAATTTATTTTTTAGTATTTTTATTGTTTTATTTTTTTCATGTGGGTTATTTATAAACAACTTTTCTACTAGATAGGGAAAGCTACATATTACTAGTCCTCTCTAGACTCCGCGCCTCAGCGGGATTTCAACTGGATATTGTTGTTGTTGTTGAGTCTTTTCTATATGTATATGAATTGCTCTGTTCTCAATTAACTTATGCTATGAATAGTTCTTAACTGCAAAAACTGAGCTGTTTTAATTGCCATTTACTTGTAAGGATGACAACTGAGTCCATGATGACATTTTTTGTACAGCTTTTTGCTGTTTCCGTTTGCTCTAAAACAATATTTCTTGCACATTTATTTTCATGGCATAAAAAGCTTCACGTTACCATACATGCAGGTCTTCATTCTCCATGTTCAACTCAAATCTTTTATTTGGAAGGGGAAGTTACTCGAGAAACCCTTATCAGACTCTGTTGAGAGTCCTCCTGATTATGGAAGAACCCATGCTTCAGATATTTCATCTGCAAGCTTTGGGTCAGAGGTTTCCTTAGGTTGGCTTTTCATTAAATCTTGACCTTTACCTGCATCATGTTGTTCGGTGACATAATACTCGTTCTCTTAAACCTTGTAGGTTCTGGAATACCGTGCAGGATTGCCTTTTCAAATGCAGGAATTAGAGATATTTATCTGATATCTGTAGCAAGTGGAGTAAGTGGTAGATTGCTTCTTGTAGAGAAACATCCTTTCCGTAGTCAAAGGGGAGTTGTATTGGCTATGGCTCCATTAGCTGGATTGAGTGTGAGTACTGACTCTGTTAGACATTGTCCTTAATTTGAGAAGTATGCTTTTAACATATTTCTTTTCTTAATCAAACAGCCAAAGATAGATGCAGATCATCCTACTTGGTTGCATCTAAGTGTAAGAGAGTTTGACCCAAAACTTAATGCTAATAAAGGCCGAAGCTACAACTCAAAGGCATCCTCCAATCATAATGCAGATGGGCGCTGGACACTTGGTTTTGCAAATGCAAAGGCTTGCGAAACAGCTTGTTTGGTAATACTTGAAGAAACTAGTAGGCAGAGATCTTCTGTTAGCGAGGCACTAGCTCCACTTCTACAAAGCGATTTTCTTGTGGACTTGTCAGAAAGTCAGAATCATGAGTGAAGCCAATGCATGGACAATAGGTAGATAAACTAACAAATCTTTTAAAATTTTGTTGTGCGATAAATGGGGTCTCTGTATAAATATGACGAGTGTCTTGTATGAAATATATAGAAAGTTGAGAACATAAACATATTTCAGGAGTAAGTACTTGAGAGTTGCTATTTCATTCACCAGGCAATTTATCTTTTGATATATGTAATAATCAAAAGCTCGCGAAATTTATTTTGTAAATGCGGAGTAGAGAAAAATGGGTCCGATGTTACAAAAATAAGACTCGTTACTTTATACTTAGCAACCTCGTCTCACGAGGGAGTTGCTTTTCCTATTCTGCTGTAAATGCGTGATATGTATTTTCTGTTAGACATTTTTATAAATTTAGACAACAATTAATTGTATTTTATCGATTTTCAATAAATTATTGGTTAAATTACGTAATTTGATTCGGATAAAGATAATAAAGAAGCTCAATAAATGATCTAAGTCATTGGGTAAAAGTTTAGAAGGAAAATGAATTCGATCAGTATGAATTGGACCCATATCGGGTCTATGATAGAAAAGCTTGATATGGAAGTTATGTAAATAGGTTAAGATTTTTTGCAGTTGTTTATATCATTCGTAAAACATATTGATTTTTCAATCCGTTCAGAGAGTTTACGTATTGAGAAAACTGTAAAAAGACGTTAACTACGTGCTTATGAGAAGTTCTTGTAAAGGTCACAGTGAATTCGAGCTCGTTACGGCCTCAGAAAGCTCCTTTGAACTTTTGATGGAACAGAAATTAGGTATTTCACATTTATTTCCTTTATTTCCCTTTCATGAACGATCTGAGATACGTAATAAGGTTATATGTTACACGTGATATTAGAGCTTACATGATCAGGTGGTGAAAAAAAAGTTTTTTTTTTCGGTTTTCATTCATAAGGGTTTGATTGGTTTTGATTTGTTTTCAGTTTTTTTTTCACCTGTATGGATGCTTTAAAGTGGCCTACATGTGTGTACCATTAAGAAACAGGTCGAAAATGAGACATAGAGCTCAAAAAACCAGCTTGAAACTCGGCGAAAATTGCCTTCACTATTGACAATGGCAATGAACATTATGCGCGTGTGACTCATGCATAGTACTGTCATTGAGGCAGTTTGGAGGGAGTGTGCAACGATGGACAACACGTAGTGAGGCAGGGGAAGGATGCGACGCGCCACAACGGACACATTTTTCATCCATCTGTCTCGACACGTGGCAAGCGAGTGAGGATGCGTGGCAAGTGCTTGTGATACATGCGCCATACGGTGTCAGTGCGTCTGTGCGTGTGGGCACGTGTGAGGCGGGCGCAGAGCACACTCTTGACGCATCCAAAGGCGTGTCGAGGGTGCACTCGTGCAATGCATGCCCCATAGGCCCACACGTACCCATGACATCACGTTGACGTCAGCACTATAGTTACTGCTAACGTCAACACTATAATTACTACTAACGTCAGCACTGGGAAAAAAAAGGAAAATTTTTAGAATTCCCGTAAGGGTGTCCCGAGTCTTTTTAGGTTAGTTTCCAGGTCATAGGAATTTTTAAAGTTATTTTAAAAATTTTTCTGGATTAATTACACTGGTAATTTCAATCCAGAAAAGGAATTTAGACATTCTAAGTCGTTTTTGAGTGAATTTTCTTGTTTTGAACTTTATATGAGGAAAAAACTTAAGATTTTCGTGTCTCATGTGATTGGTTCAGTGTTCAGTATTGCACGATAGTCGCTCTGATTGAGATTTTTCACTGCGAAAGTCTCAAATAAAGTTTTCAATGAATGTCTTCAGCATAAGTATATGATAATTCGACTGTGTATTCGGTTTTTGCATTTATTAATATTACATTTTTGCATACGATATACCTATATAGAGTGTGAGGATAACATAAGGATACATCCCTTGTGTTTGCGGACCTTTTGAGTACTGATGAGAATGCAGTCACTACAGTGACTTTTCAAGTTAGTATTTGGATTGTTCTGCTTGCATGTTGGGGGATGTCTCTGGTCTCATATTTGGTTATTCTACCTACAGGTGTTTGCCTTATATGAGAATTTGAGATGTGCATAAAGACATTAGATAGAGGAACACAGTTGCTTGAATGATCTATTCGCACACATGTGGTAGTGTCATGAGAGTTGATAGTGTATACTCTGATCACTTTTATATAGAGTTCAAATTGCATGTATTATGTATTCAGCCCATAGGTGTTTCATAATATGTGTGATCGAGTTCTCAGTATAGATATTGTTTTAACGCTTTGAGTATCGTTATTATCCTACATTTATGCTAATTTTTTCATTGTCTTTTGTAGTCATATTTTTTGTCAACAACAATGCTATCACCATTGAAACCTTAACCAGACTCAATTTTAAGAAGTGGAAGAAGGATGTCGAGTTTGCCTTAGAGATGATAGACATCAATATGGCTATGTTGACAAAGAGACCCTCTCCACCTACAAACATCAACTCGGAAGCTGATAAGGTGACCTTTGCAATCTAGGAGCAGTCAAACAAGATGTGCCATTTGACCATTAAAAGGTCAATCTCAAATCATCTGTTGAGCAGATTGTCAGACACCACCATAACAAAGGAGTTTATGGATAATGTTTCCCAAGGTACAAGGTCTTATCCAATGCTGAGTTGAGCACCTTGATTAAGGAGCTATTCTCCATAAGGTATACAAGAGAAGAAGGTGTCAGGGAATACATTATAAGGATGGTCTACCTTCAGAGTAAGTTGAAGGCACCGGATGTTCCCATTCCTAATACATTAATAGTGCACTAGGCCTTTAATACTCTTCCGCAAGAGTTTATATGCTGGTCACTTCATACATTTCCTAGGATGAGGCTTGGGATATCAATGCCCTCCTTTCTCGATGTGTTGTAGCATAGGAGAAGTTAAAGAGCACTCCTCATACAACCTTATATATAGCTAAAGGAAAGGGGAAGGCTAAGCCCTAAAAGGTTAAGGGTAAGAAATCCAAACCTTCTCCACATATTCAGACTAAATAGTCTAGCATTGCAAAGAGTCCATATGACTTGAAGAATATGAGGTGCTTCTTCTGTAAGAAGAAGGGACATAAGAAATCTGACTGCAGAAGTACAAAGTCTGGAAAGTCAAACAGGAGCTGTCATGTAACTTCTCGGCCTATATGATTCATAAATTCAATTTAGCTATAGCCACGTTAAGTTTTTGGTGGCTAGATAGTGGAGCATCTAATCATGTTCCTCCACAATGCAAAGGTTTATATCCACGTGAAGGCTGACTAAATGAGAGGAGAAGTTGATTATTAGCAATAATGAAGAAGTAGATGTTTTGTATGTAAAGGATGTAAGTTTGAACTTTGATACGGGGTTTGTACTGGTTTTAAGAGACACATTTTATATACTGTCATTTAGACGAAATATGATCTCTGTGTCAGTTTTAGACAAATAGGGTTATCGTCTTGTATTTGATACTTCAGTTGTAAATAGATCTTATCAATGCAAAACATATAGGAACTACCTTCTTGTCTTACGGTTTATATAGAATGTGTCTTACCTCTAATGAAATGTATGTTTCTTCTTATATTGCCGAACTTGTGACTCATAAGAGACCTCTGATAAAGGAAACTTCATACATGTTGTGCCATAAATGTTTGAGTCACATTTTCGAAGAAATGGTTGATAGATTGATAAACGAAAATATTCTTCCAACTCTAGACTTTGGTGATCTGAAAACATGTGTTGACTGTTGCAGAAGTAAGTTAACCAAGATAAAAAAGAAGGGATCAACTCATGCTTTGGGCTTCTTAGAACTCATACATATGGACATAAGTGGAATCTAGACAACTGCGTTATGCAATTCTAGATATTTTCTGACATTTATAAATGATTTTTTCCCGCTACGGTTATATGTTCTTGCTTAAAGAAAAGTCTGAAGTTCTTCATAAATTCAAGATCTTTAAGATTGAGGTTGAGAATCAATTGAAAAAATCAATAAAGATTACCAAATCTGATCGGGGAGGAGAATACTATGGCAAACATGGTGTTGTAGGACAAAAAAAGGGTTCGTTTGTCAGGTATTTGGAATCGATTGGAATAGTGACTCAATTCACTATGCTAGATAGCCCTAAGCAAAATGGTGTGACTGAAAGGCGTAATCGCACCCTAAAGGACATGATGAGATCAAGACAGAGCAAGACTAACCTACCAGATTACCTTTGGGCTGAGGTCATTAAGATAACATTGTATATATTAAATAGAGTCCCAAGCAAGTTAGTGCCTAAGACACCTTTTGAACTCTGGAAATGGTGAAAACCAACCCTACCACACATTTTATGTATGGGGCTGCCCTGTGGAGGTATGATTATATAATCCTTATAAAAGTAAATTACAACCTCATTCTACTTATTTCTATCTTGTAGGTTATCCCGACTACTCTAAATGCCACATATTTTACTATAGAGAAGAAGAAGCCAAAATAATGAAATCACAAATGGCTAAGTTTTTGGAATACGATGTCCATGATGTGGGTGGGCCCTCTCAACCTTCGGGTGATAGCAGGACAAATGCTACAATTATTTCATATCTGTCACTCATATAGTCAGGTCCAGTGGATCAAGGTCTGAGTACCATGTCTGTGCAGGAACGTGAACCTATACCTGTACAAGCAGAGGTTCCTAGGGTAGAAGAACTAATGCAATTGCGTAGATCCACTAGAGAGAGACATTCTACTATCTCGTCTGATTACATAGTCTATTTAGGTGACAAGATTATAATATAGGACATGTTATGGATCCAGTTACTTTTACAAAAGTCATTTCTGGACCTCATGCAAACTTATGGTGAGAAGCAATGAATAATGAGATGCGATCTATATACAACACAAGATGGTAAGAGAGCTTATTGATTTGCTTTAACATTGCAGACCCATCAGTTGCAATTGGTTATTTAAGACCAAGAAGGACACTTAGGGTAAAGTTGAGCAGTTTAAAGCTCGATTGATTGCCAGATGGTTCAATTAGCGAGAAGGGGTTAACTTTAATGTTATCTTCTCTCTCGTATTCTCAAAGGATGCATTTAGAGTAATTATAACAATAGTAGCTCATTATGACATGGAGCTATATTAGATGGACATTAAAACCACTTCTCCAAATGATGAGCTTTATAAAGAGGTCTATATGGAGCATATTGAAGGATTTTAAGATCAAGGGGCAATTGACAAAATTTGCAAGTTGACCAAATCAATATACAGTCTGAAATAGGCTTCTAGACAATGGTACCTAAAGTTTGATGATGTTTTGAGCACACAAAATTGAATGCTTGTACTATAAGGTTAGAGGGAGCAAAGTCATCTTCCTACTGTTGTATGTGGATGATATATTGCTTGAGTCAAATGACTTGACCATGTTGCTTGAAGTTAAGCAACTTTTGGCCAAGCATTTTGAAGTGAAGGACCTTGGTGGAACATCTTTTTTCTAGGTATACAGATTCACCGGGACATATTTCAATACGCATTAGGCATCTCATAAAGTGCATACATTGAGCGAGTGTTACAAAGGTTTAATATGATAGCTTGTAGACCTATTATAGCACCTATCTCTTATAGTGAGAGATTATTTTCAGCACAGTGTCCAAAGAATGAAGTTGAGAGAGAGGCTATGTGTAATACTCCGTACTCTAGTGCAGTTGGTAGTCTAATGTATGCCCCGGTGTGCATTAGGACGAAAATTGCATTTGTTGTGGGACTACTAGGTTGATATCTGGCTAGCCCAGGTGTAAACCACTAGAATACAATCAAGCGAGTGTTGAGATACCTAAAGGGTACCAAAGATTATATGTTGACATACAAGAGGTCAACGATCTAATATCGTATACAATCAAGCGTGGGGTATTTGGATTTCAATTTTGGTATGTGTCTGGATGATTGCAAGTCCACTTCAGGTTACATTTTTATGTTGGCAAATGGTGTAATATTGTGGAAGAGTGTCAAGTAGACACTGATAACTTCCTCGACCATGCATGTAGAGTTTGTTGTATGCTATGGGGTTGCTATATAAACGGATTGGCTCAAAAACTTGATTCTGAGTTGTCTATGGTAGATTCAGTAGCTAGACCCATTTGGTTGTATTGTGATAAGCTTGCTGCTGTGTTGTTTAGTAACAACAATAAGAATATCACAGAGTCTAAGCATTTGGAGGTCAAATACTTGACCGTTAAAGAGTTTATTTAGAGAAGTGACGTTGAAGTAGAATATATCAGAACTGAGGAGATGTTAGTTGATCCTTTGACTAAAGGACTTCGCCCATTTGTGTTTGGAAGACATGTATCCAATATGAGTGTATTAAAGTCCTTAGACAGTGTTAGTTAGGGATCGTTATATTTGCTCCTTGTATGTTTGTACATTGTTGATGTATTATGACACTATGACGTTTATTAATAAAGATGATCATCTTTTATCCTTAGTAATACATGTTATTGTTAAAGTCATAATACACGTGAAAGTCTTAAGATTTGTGTTGATCTTAAGCATTTTAAAAGGTCAATGTGTATATATACAATTTGACCTTGAACCTATGTCATTTAGACACATACAATTTTAAAAAGGATATCTATAAGTTTTTTTTACGTGACATAGGGGATATAAGTTGCTAATCCCATAAAGGTTCTCTAATGCAGTTCATCATTAGGTTAAAGAACATAAAGGTTTCTCTAATGCAGTTTAGCATTCGGTGAGAGACAACATGATTTTTTTGATATAGTTTAGCATATGCAGTTTAGTATAAGGTTTAGAGGAAACCAGACCTACAAACAAAAGATGATACATATTAGATCATAAATGTATCATCTTAGTTTGCCATACTCCATTTTCTCATTCATGTTAGTAAGGTATTAGATATGCTTGATTATATTGGACTTGTGTCACACATGATACATGTGTCTGATATCTTTCAGTATCAAAAGTTTTGCAAGTTGTGTGGGATAAAATGTTGGACTTTCGTTATCTTTGAATTAAATGTTTTTACTTTTTAAACTTTGTACCAATACAGTAGCGTGACTTAACTGAATTTTTAAAATGTTTTCATACTTGAGTCAATATATTAATTATTGTCTAAGGGAGAGAATATTAGACATTTTTCATAAATTTAGACAATAATTAATTGCATTTTATCGATTTTCAATAATTTATCGGTTAAGTTATGTAATTTGATCTAAATAAACATAATAAAGTAGTTCAATAAATGATCTAGGTCATTGGGTTGAAGTCCATAAGGAAAATAGATCATGATCAGTATGGATTGGATCTATATAGGGCTTATGATAGGAAAGCCCGATATGAAAGCTATATAAATAAGTTAAGGTCTTCTACAGTTGCTCATATCATTTCTAAGCATACAAATTCATTGACTCATTAAGAAGGTTTATGTATTAAGAAAACTGTAAAAAGACGTTAACCATATGCCGGTGAGAAGTTTTCATGAAGGTCCCGGTGAATTCGAGTTTGCTATGGTTTTGGAAAGCTCCTTTGAACTTCTGATGAAATTGAAATTAGGCAATCCACATTTACTTTGTTCATTTCCTTTTCAAGAACAATTTTATTACAATAAGAGGTCTAGCAAAGAAGGAACTTAAAATAAAAAGGGAATCTCGTAAGCAAAGAGAACGATGATTGTCGTAAAAGAAAGATTCCCGGAGAAAAATAATTTCTATGGATAAGCTATTTATGTTGAAAAACTACAGTGAAAGTGGCCTGCCAAATTCCATTTAAAATAAATTGATTCCAGCTCTCCAAATTCCAAAAGGTTAGAGTTAGCAACGAATCACATAACTTCAAAACTCCCTTTTCTTTTCGTCTTTTCCATTAACGGAAAGCTCAAGTTTCCAACATTAAGCTGTACTTGGAGTATGGGTAAGTAGTACAGTCCATCGAGAGCTCAACCAAGACCTCAAGATGGGTATAGTAAAAATATTGTGCCAAAGAAAATATTTAGATACAAAGGTAGGATGGGAGGTTTAGAAATCATCAGCCATGTAAAAAGCCCATATGAGGGGTGCCGCTATTAGCACTCCTCTGAGTGCTAATAGCACTCCCACTACACCCATTTTAATGCCAAAAGACAAAATAACCCTTAATATTTTGTTTTAGATTTGACTTATTCTTATTTTTAACAAAATTAATAATAATTATGAAGAATTGGACATTATTTAATATAATTAAATATTAAATAAATTATTAATAATA
>JANKOE010000005.1:62411829-62434392 GCA_026284465.1 Erythroxylum citrifolium | reverse complement strand
TAATAATAAACATTTTTAATAATAATAATAATGATAATAATAATAATACTGAAAATAAAAATAACAGTAATAATATTAATAATATTTAATATTAATAAGAAATTTAATAATAATAATAATAAATTTTATAAATACTGCACAATAAATTTAATAATATTATTTAACAGTAATTATAATAATAGAAATAAATTAATTAGTAAATTTACTATTGATAATAATTATATAAAATATTCACCATTATATAATTACCATAAATTGTTATGATTATTAAATTATTCATATTAATTTAATTGTTAAAAATTTTGATAATTATTACTTTTCTATTTACTATTATTCTTATTATTAATAATTTATTTAATATTTAATTATATTAAATAATGTCCAATTCTTCATAATTATTATTAATTTTGTTAAGAATAAGAATAAGTCAAATCTAAAACAAAATGTTAAGGGTTATTTTGTCTTTTGACATTAAAATGGGTGTAGTGGGAGTGCCATTAGCACTCAGAGGAGTGCTAATAGCGGCACCCCCATATGAGTTGCAACCATCTAGAAGCCATCGGAGGAGTTCAACCATGTACATGGAAACCATACAGCCCTCTCCTCGTCCCGTAACCCCCACCACGAATCAAACAATCCTTATCCTCAATATGCCGGCCTTTTGTAGTTCTAATTTAATCAAACATCATTACTATGTTCAATCTGCAAATGCCGTGTATATAATAAACAATGCAAAAGTAAACAAATATTGTATGATCATAAAATAATGCTAACTTTTGGGAAAAGGAGTGTGCGGTACGTAATTCTATCGCCTTTACATTAACAAGGCTGTCATGTCAAATTAGAGCAACTTTTTATCTCGACAAGCCATTTAAAGCCTGACTGCTAGCCTGAACTGTTTTGCTGTTCTCTCTATCTCTCTTTGGGATATTGCTTTCTCCCACATGGCCACGTAATAAGCTCCGAGATGCTTGTTTGAAGCTCAAAAGCATAAAATGAGCGGCCCTTTTGAGTAGATAATGCCATATTTTCCTTTTAATATTGCTTTTTATGTGAGAGTGCTTTACTTTAACCAAAAGAGAAAAAGAAAATAAGGGTCTCTAATGCTCTATGCACCCCTCCACAGTCCACACCCCAAAAACAAAAAGAGGGGAAAAAAAAAACCAAAGTGTTTGACGGGGAAAGAAGAAAAAAGCTAGCGACTAACTTTCACTTTGAAACTCCATTTTGAAGCCCAAGCATTAAATGAGTAACATTTACAACTTCCTTTTGTTTAAGTGCTTATTATAATTCAAGACCTTGTATTTCAGCACCTAAACTAATGAAAATCGAGAACCTTGTATTAATACAACAAAGAAATTTCCATTCTTTCATTGTTTTAAACAACTATCTTATTTCATGGCATAAAAGGTGACAATTTTCGGTTGCTTGCAAAAGCAATCCCCACCTGAATGCTAAATCTTAGTCATGCATGTAGTCATAATCTTTAAAAAGTAAATTACTAAAGTTGACCGTTATTTGTGAGGGACGAGTACCCTACAGGGTAGGGTGTGTTCCAAGCAACTATAATATTCCTATCTTTCATTCAAACGATCCTTTTGTTAGGATCGCAGAATACTTTGGTGTTCAAAATATTTGGTGCGCTTTGTATGTCTTTTTAGACCAACAAAGACGCAACCTTTTTGACTGAGAACTCGCTATTGAAAGAAAGAATAAACAGTTCGATGTATAGTTTTGGATTGTTCTGTTATCACCGGCTATCAGTCGATCCCTCGCGTGCCTACGCGCATATAACCCATATCTTTGTATATATCTCTTAGTTGAACGCCATTATTATGAAGCTCAAAGTATATATTTTAAGTCTTAGGACGCACCCAACACGCTTGTAAGGCAGAATTATGCAATTCAATTTGATTGCGCTGAAGTTGATACGGCTACGACCACCTGTAATAATTGCATGGATTTAGCTGATATCAGATACGTAGACATACGGAAAAAAGGAACTATGGAAAAGACCAACTTGACTGTTGATGGAGTGAGAGCTCTAGATTAATCAATCCACAACAAAAGAGCGTCAGGAAAGATAAAAGAGAACGAAAACAGCCACAGAGACGATAGTACGAAGCTTATAGATGACATGTTGTGGAAAAAGAAAAGGCACATGCAAAGCGTAAGTGGAATTTTCAGCATTCCCGACGATGGTGGAAGTCCCCTTCTAATTGTTGCTTCAGTCTATGTAATGAAATGGCATGTGAAATATTGTCATGCCCTTTCTTTCTTCCCAAAAAGATCTGCTAGTTTTGTATATTATTGTTAGATCATACATTCTCTTCTCTTTTTCTGTTCTGTTATTCTTATTAACGTTTTCTTTAGACCCCTTTTTGCTTCAACGAGACACTGGATTTAGTGAAAGTGTTAACAGCAAATACGGGTCTCACAAGGGGAGGTCTTTGTATGAAACAGGTAAAAGATGAACATGATTGAGGTATGAAAGGGAGATCTCTCGTTTATCGTGTAAGGAAAATATGTTTTCGTCTTTACCTATTACCTATCAGCTAAACACATAGACAAGGTGAGTAGTGGGTGTAGCTCTCCTTTCTATGGAAAGGCATGCTAGCTAGGGAGTAAGACATAATAGTGACTTAACTAAGTGAGTTAACGTGGCTACTCCTACTCAAAGCAAAATATACCCACAAGCTCGCCATAACTAGCTGTGGAAGATTGTTGATTGACATCAAACAAACATGATGCAGCATCAACATTTTGGTTTACTATTTAGGTTATACCAACAATTTATGATTGGCCTTCATGGAGCGAGAGGATTATATATTTTATGCCGCAAGTTCACGACTTTATATCAATTTAATTAATCAGTCCGTTAAGAAATAATGTTTTCCACGAAACGCTAGTCTTAGTGGAGCGAGTGTTACACTCCTATGTCTGTCAAAATACAATAGAAACATTACCCTAATCTGAGGTTGCTTTCGTTTTCTGTATAGTTGCATAAAATCTGCCACGCCCCCAAACTGAGTGTATGACAACAGAAGATTCAAGGTCAATAACTATAAAATGGTTAAATACAAAAAGAAAAATAGAGTAAAAGAATAAGTCTTCTTAATCTCCAAAATAAAAAGAAAACAATGTTATTTAACCAAAAGATATGTGATATATTTGATACCTGAACTTGTACATAAATAATAATATCAAAAATAAAGAAAGAAAATAAATCAATAATTTTGAGAGGGCAAGAATAAATTATTCGTACTTTCCATGCCATTAAAGTGATGGATAATCTTTACTAATTATAAAATGAAGCAATTCAAGTTAACTCATATGACAATAACATACGTACTTTAGAAAAAAAAAGGAAAAAAAAAGTACTTATAAATTATGTAAAAATTAAAAATGATTATTAAAATATAACTTTGTATCCTCCCTCCCACATCAATCTCATAATTATATCTCTCCTTGGAAACCTCATTTAATTATGTACTAATCCTCCTCTCACCAAATTATGTATTCGTCCTTCTTCTACTAATATCTCTTGGTCGTTTGATTGGACGTAAGATTTTTAATGGAATGGAATGATTTATAATAGAATATAATATAAATAGATGTAATATTAGAAAATTATTGTTTGGGAGGGATGAAAGAATTCATAATGTAATATAGTGAAACATTGTTTGGAAGAATGGTTTATAATGTAATGTAGTGAAAAGTTGTTTATCATTTTACATTTTATCTTAAACTTCCCAAATTGAAGGTTTCTTATTTTTATTGTTTAGGATGAAATGCGATATAATATGAAACCCTTCTCTTTCATTCTATGTCACTATATTCTATTATAAACCCTTCTCTCAAATAATAAAATAATATTACATTTCATTTCATTCTATTAATAAATCTCAACCATACATAGCATTAGGGATTGTCTCCCTTGATTCATGACTATCCAATACTCTAGTTTAGATCATCATCTCCGTGCCACAGAAATTCTATTCCAAGAGAAATCACAATCTATTAAAGATGTTATCATCATACAAATTAACATGTAGAAGGAAGTTTTCTAACCATTGACAACAATCCATTGTCGAACACTATATAATCACAAAACTACCTTGTAAATCCAAACTATAACATAAACTATTACTTTCCATCCTTTAAAAATAGTAGCTTAAATTCGATAAATCAACTAAAAGAAATATTTCAATCACAAAATTTATTTTACAGAATGCATTTGTTAAAAATAAAACATACCAATGTAATTTATATCACCTTTTTTTCCTATAAGTTCACTTAATTGATCCATTAAAATATAGATTATTATTACACATATTTACTTACAATACTCATTCTTACATTAATTGCTAATATGTTAATTATCAAGACGTAAAGAGTATTCTATCAACTCAATGGTACTATAAAATTTTTAACTAACTTATCTTACATAATTGATGACTCTTAGGAACTCTGATATAACTCTGAATATTAGTAATAATACAAATTAATTAACTAATGATACAACATTCCAAGGAAGTGTAAATGAAAAGAAGGAAGACATCATCGAATATGACATTTGGTCATAACTCTTTTTTTTATAGTCAAGGTTAAAAATTTAACCTCCTTTCGTTTCACCCATATCTATTATATAGTTCACTTCAACAAATTAATGTCTAAACCTATGGGTAGGGTTTGATAGATATTTATATAATATAAAAACATAGAAATATGATGAACTTGGGTATAACTTTGACGGAAGTGTCAATTTATAAGCTCACTTGCCAATTTGTTGAATAATTTCATATGGTCCAATATATCTTGAGCCAGTTTATTTTTTCCAATCGCATAACTCCTTTTATCAGCAACAATTTAATAAAAATATTATCAACTATCTCAAATCTAAGTCTCATCTTTCATTTTCAACGTAAGACTTTTGTTGCGCTTGAGTAGCTTCCATTTTATCTTTAATAACTTGAATCTTCTCAAGAGTGATCTTAAAATTTTCAAGCCACATAATTGCCTCTCTTTACTTCATTTCTACAACTCATTCCAATAAAATAGAGAATGAAATTTTTTTGCCATGCAATACTTTATAAGGTGTCATTTGAATGGTGGAATTATAGTTGTTGGCATAGCCAACTCTACCAGAGGTAAATATTCTTCTCAAGTCACTTTGAACTCTAAAGCACATGCTCTAATTATATCTTATAAAGTTCAAATTATTCGTTCAATTTGACCATCTAATTAAGGATGAAAAATGTACTGACTTCTAATCTCATACCTAAAGCCTTCTAAGAAGCTCTCCAAAACTAATAAATAAATTGAGTGCCTTTGTCATAAACTTTAAACATTGAGGATTCATGCAAACTCACTATTTAATTGACATACAATCATATCAAATATGAAAATTCTATGTTCACTCGTATTGGTAAGAAAGGAGCACATTTAGCAAATCGATCTACAACTACCCATATGGAGTTATGCTTGGATTAAATGGTAACCTAATAAAAAATTCCATATTTTTACTATTCAATTTTCACTTTGAAATTAAAAATGGCTAAATTAATTTCATTGGCTTTTGGTCAAAGCATTTTTACTTGCTTTCCTTTACTAACTACACTAATAACCTATCTTACAAAATAGTAGAAGCCTATATAGCTCCTGAAAGAAAGAAAGAACTCATCCCAGGGATTAGTTATGCTTCAAAATCTTTGTACCCTCTAAGCTAATGTCCTTGTTTTCTACATCTATAACATCATCCACTTTGTAACATGAGCCTTATTTTGCCATCCCATAAAATCAATAAGTAGTGAGAATGCTATCAAAATGTGAAGAGTTATGAATTCTACAGATAACATTTAACAGGCTATGGAACTAGTCTCTAGACTATTTTTCACCTTTAAATCTTTATTAACCCTTACTTGAGAAAGAATGATTGATTGAGTTTTAAAAGAGATGCCACCGTCTCATTGTTGACCCTCAAGGCTTCTACTATAATTTCTGTTCTATTTCCTCATACAATCTTTTATTTCTCTTATATTCTAGTGCCATCTATGACCTTAGCTAAACATCTACAAAGAGGGATTACTAATGATTTATAAATTGAGTTGTGAAACCTTCTAATAATAGACCTCTTCATCTTATCTCTCTCAATAGCCACTAGATGTAGGGACTTAGTTGAAATTTTGTAAGTACTCTTTTAAAATTCAACCTTATTGGTTCAACTGCTTAAATTGTATAGTTCATTTTCCTCAAGAGACAAACACTTAAAAAAAGTGAATGAGTTTTTCAAATATTTTGTGGTACAAAATACCTTATTGGAAAAGTTGCTTTTCTAACTTTGTTCCACTTGATTTGCTGACTTGTTTAATTTAAAAGCCAATTAACTTATTATTAGTAAATCCTAAAGTGCAACATATCTTCTTTACATTCAGTAGAAAGAATCCATCCTCACTAATAGTGATGGTGCCATTGGTGGCTAACCCATTTAGACATTATGTTAGCTATATTTCTCATCATCTATGCATTTTATTGTATAAAAATTCTTATATTCACCACATCAACTTTTGGAGTTAAAGTTAGAGATGGAGTTGAAGTTGGTGTAACCCGGACTTAATATCTCCTCTTACCATGATCTTAGCTTAGAGGTACTAGATCAACCTATTTTCATGGTTCATCAAGAGTAGGTGCTCCTTTAATTCACATAAGACTCTCATCATTCATCTACTTATTTTGCTATAAGGGAATAAAGAACAACAATTAACTAGAGTCAATCGAATTTATAATAAGGAGTTAAAGAAATGAAATTTCAATCCTAAACTCCATAATGTATCAAATATAATGAATGTTGTTAACTAGTTGAATTTAAGTGTATAAAACTTAATCTAGCCTTAACTAAACCCTTCCCATCATGAACCTTCAAGTCTAATAATTCTATATCATAATCACAAATCAAATCTAAACTTTGAAACCAACTTTGACACACTTTAAACTTGGAGGGTGTAATTGACTAGGATTTAAGGTTATAGAGGCAGATTTGAATACTATAAGCATCGATACTTGTCTAAACTTCCATTAAAATGTAACATATCTCACAAAATATCCTTATAAAAACCACCCTCACAGTAATGATAATTTTCAAATATGTAATAGTATATACCCATCTGAATATTCCAAATAGACCATTTATACTACCGTATAGGGGTTGAATATAAAAGGGAAAGGAGTACATATGAAGTATCTATCAGTATAAAAGTAAATGAGTCTTCTTGGTCTCCAAAATGAAAAGAAAATGCCTCCATAAGAAAGGTATATGATCGCTTTGATACTTGTATTTGTAATAAGTAATAATATCAGAAATAAAAAGGCCAGTTATCCTATTTTAGTGAGGATGGATTCTTCCTACCTATGTCCTAATGAAGGTGACAAACCCCCTTTACTAAACATAACAAGATTTAATTTAAATTATCATAGGCCATATGAAAATAACATATACTTGGAAATAATTTAAAAATATTTTCAAATCATATAAAAATGAGAATAATTATTCAAAATATAGTTTTTTATCCTCTTAATTGAACCTTGCAACTTTTTCTTCTGTTGAAAACTATGTTTAAGATAACGTAAAACTCATTCATAAATCAATAGTTAGAGAATCAAAAGAAAACTCTTTCTTTCTATTCAAATATGTAATAGTATATACCCATATGAATATCCCAAACAGACCATCTATACTACCGTAAAAGGGTTGAATACAAAAGAGAAAAGAGTACATGTGAAGTATTTATTAGTATAAAAGCAAATGAGTCTTCTTGGACTCCAAAATGAAAAGAAAATGCCTCTATAAGAAAGGTATATGATCGCTTTAATACTTGTATTTGTAATAAAAATAATATTAGAAATAAAGAAAATGGTCAATTATCCTATACCAATGAGGATGGATTCTTCCTACCCATGTCCTAATGAAAGTGACAAACCCCCTTTATTGATCACAACAAGATTTAATTTAAATTAGCGTAGTCTATATGAAAATAACATATACCTTGGAAATAATTTAAAAATATTTACAAATCATATCAAAAGTGAGAATAATTATTCAAAATATAGTTTTTCATCCTTTTAATTGAACCTCGTAACTTTTTCTTCTATTGAAAACTATGTTTAAAATAACATAATGCTCATTCATAAATCAATGGTTAGAGAATCATTAAAAAAAACTCTTTCTTTTTATTCAAATATGTAACAGTATATACCCATCTGAATATCCTAAATAGACCATCTATACTACCGTAAAGGGGTTGAATACAAAAGAGAAAGGAGTACTTATGAAGTATCTTTCAGTATAAAAGTAAATGACTATTCTTGGTCTCCAAAATGAAAAGAACATGCCTCTATAAGAAAGATATATGATCACTTTGATACATGTATTTGTAATAAATAATAATATTAGAAATAAAGAAAATGGTCAATTATCCTATACTAGGGAGGATGGATTCTTCCTACCTATGTCCTAATGAACGTGACAAACCCCCTTTATTGATCATAACAAGATTTAATTTAAATTAACGTAGTCCATATGAAAATAACATATACCTTGGAAATAATTTAAAAATATTTGCAAATCATATAAAAATTGAGAATAATTATTCAAAATACGGTTTTACATGCTCCTAATTGAACCTTGTAACTTTTTCTTATATTGAAAACTATGTTTAAAATAACATAAAACTCATTCGTAAATCAATGGTTAGAGAATCATACAAAATTTCCTTTTTTCTATTTAATTTTGAACCTTGTAACTTTTCTTCTGTTGAAAACTATGTTTAAAAGAATGTAAAACTCATTCACAAATCAATGGTTAGAGAATTATAAGAAAACTCTTTCTTTCTATTCAATTCTCCTAACTCCCGACGCACCCAAATCCCCCGGTAGTTTGTATATCCTTTTTCTACCAATATAGAGGTTTTGGCCAAAATGCAACAGATTCATACCCTGAATCTTGAGTACCATAAACTCAAAAGTCCCTCAGTGTCTTCCTACTATAGAAATACAATATCAAAAGAAATCATAATCCATATAAGTTACTTTCATACAAATAATAAAGGGAGAAAAATAATTAATTCAACTTGTCTATCTTGAAAAATATAAGAAAGTGATCCAATAATCACAAGATCACTAAAAATATATAACTCATTTCTTTCTATCTTTCAAAAACAATAGGGCCAAATCGATAAACCAATGAAAAGAAATATTTCAATCAAATTTTTTTAAAATAATTATTTTACTGAAAATGAAATTACCAATTTAATTTATATCACATTATCTTAAGGTTCATTCAATCAATTTATTGAAGTATAGTCTAGTATTACATATAGTTAGACATACCACTCATTGTTAAATTAATAAGTAACATATAAACTATTGATGTATAAAAGAGGATTATTCTATTAGTACTCCAAACTAACTCCGCGTACAACTAATAGTATTGTGGATTCTTGTATAGCTTTAAACATTTACAATAATTACAAATATAAGTTAACCAATGGTTATAATATCCTAAACAAAAACCTATCTCTCTCAGTAAGGAGTTTCTCTCTTCTTGTCTTGTGACAAGTTATGGAAGATCAGGAATGTGATGATGTTTCAGTCGAGATGGCTAACCTTTCAGTGGACGATGAAGGCGAAGGACGTTTGGTCTATGAGGATGCAGATTTGGAGCAGGAGGACAACAATAAGTTGTGTTTGGTTGGTAGGTTTTTGACTGAAAGAACTATCAACTACAACACTATGATTAATCCTATTATAGCCCTGTGGCGTCCAACGATGGGGATGTAAGTTTGTGATTTACCTGGAGGTTATATGTTTTTCAGTTCTTTCACGAGGTGGATATCTGTAGAGCAATGGAAATGAGTCCATTTACTTTTGGTAACCAACTTTTGATTGTGGAGAGGATAGAAGAAAATGTTCCTCCAAAAGAGATTCCTTTGATGCATATGTATGTCTGGATATAGTTGCATGGTCTTCAGGCGGGATTCTGTTCGGAACATATAGCGAAGGATATTAGGAATGATATCGGAGAGTTTGTGGGTGTTGACCTGAAAAACTTTGAAGACATCAACAACACTGTCATTCGCATAAGGGTGAGATATGATGTTAGAAAACCAATACAGAAGGGTATACGACTTCGTCGTAGCAAGGGAGAATGGTTCTGGGTGGAACTTGTGTATGAAAGACTCCCTACATTTTGCTTCTTATGCGGTTTGTTGGGACATACGGATCGTTTTTGCCCTAGATTGGTTGATTATCCTATTGGTTATGTGCCAAAAAATTATACGTCATCCATTAGAGCTTCTTCGTGACGTGCGCAGACCAATGTTGGTGCAAGGTGGCTCCGAAACCAGGGGCACTGGTGGTCGGAGAAGGTTCAGGAAAGGAAGGTGGCAGAATGAACATGCATGGAAATCCCGTGAATCAAGGAGGTGATCTATGTAACCCCACCAACCAATCATGCTGTGAATAAGGGGAAGGATAAGGAACGTCTGACTTAAGAGGATTTGACAGGGGGCAATAAAGGTATGGTTATTAATGACCAAGTCAATGAATCAAATCCCCAACAGGGGGAGGGGTTGACGATTACAGATCCTAAAAGAAGAAGAACGAGCCAAGATGGGCCTGTAAACGAAACTCAACAGACCAAAGAAGTGTCATAGAAGAGTAACAACTCTACTTTAAAAAACTTGCATACAATGGGCTCTGGTACTCAGACCCGTCGACTTGAATGAGTTGTGTTAGCTAGAACTATCGGGGGATTGGCAACCCTCGATCAGTACAAAACTTACACGAAATTGTAAGGGAGAAACGGTCGACTTTTATTTTTTTAGTCAAAACCTTATGCAATACTAATAAAGTTACTAAAATTAGATAGTTTTTAGGTTATGATGATTTTGTTAATGTGGATTGTGTGGGCCATAGCGGAGGGTTGGCTCTTTTATGGAAGAATGTTGACTTAGTAGAGACTATTTTTAAATCAGCTAAGTATATTGATGTTGCGGTAACTATTCATAATGTGGGTCAATGGAGACTAACAGAAGTTTATGGGAACCCTAATCGAGCAAAAAACAAGGAAACACGGACTCTTATTCGCAACCTAGCTGATCTTAACCCTCTTCTATGGGTTTGCCTGAGTGATTTCAATGATGTTCTGGCACAACATGAGAAACGAGGGGCCAGAAGGTAGCCAGAGGCTCTAATTCAGGGTTTCTGAGAATCAATTTCGATTGTAGGGCTTTCAGATTCTTTTAGGGGGCGTTATAAGTTCACGTGGGAGGTTGACAAAGGTTCAGATAGATGGGTGGAAGAAAAGCTGGACAGGGTTCTTGCGAATGCTGCATGGATTAGTAAGTTTCCAATAGCTCAAGCTTACACAATGGATGTTTCTACATCAGACCACTTACCAATCTTCCTTGAGGTTCGAACTTTTTTGAATAGACAAGTCGCTAGACGGTTCAAATTTGAGAATTACTGGCTAAGAGAGCCAAGGTGTTTGGACGTTGTAGCTGAATCATGGAACAATCTGAACCCGAGGGATGTATTTCCAAAATTACGTTCCTATAGTGATCATTTACGTGACTTGCGTGTCCTACACAAACAGGAACTCCTAGGGAAATTAAATGGAAGTAGCGATTGAAGGTATTTTGGTTAAAGGAAAGTGATCTGAACACTCGGTTTTTCCACTCTTCAACAACCAGTCGACAGAAAAAAAAAAGATCATTAAGAGATTAAAAGACAGGGATGGAGTTTGGCGTAGAAGGGGTGAAGAAAGGGATGGAGTTGTGACGAATTACTTCCAGACAATATTTCAAGCTAAGCCACGTAATACTGATCCTGTAATTGCCTATATTCCTCACTGTGTCTCCCAAGCAAATAATGACTTTCTGCTGGCACCATAAACACGTGAGGAGGTTAAAGCTGCGATATTTAGCATGGGAGTAGACAAATCCCCTGGTTTAGACTGCTTAAACCCGGCTTTCTACCAGCAATACTAGGATATTATAGGAGTAGAGGTTATTGACTTATGAATCAAGCTCCTGGCAGAGGGCAAATTTTCAGCTTCTTTGAATGAAACAACAATTGTTCTTATTCATAAAAAGAACAATCCAGAAACAATGTGGGATTTTCGACCTATAGCCTTATGCAATGTGTTCTACATGATTATGTCAAAGATGGTGGCAATGCAACCCCAATCTTTACTTCCACAGATTATCTCACTAACTCAGTCAGCTTTCGTTAAGAACAGAAGCATCCATGATAATAGTATTATAGCCTTTGAATTGATACACTATTTCAAAGGTAAGAGAAGACGTGATTTTTTTGCCGCTCTGAAGATGGATGTTAGTAAAGTGTACGATCGAATAGAATGGACCTATCTCCTAGATGTTTTTAAATAAGATGGGATTTACAGAGCGGTGGATTTCACTCATACAGTGGTGTGTTACTTCAGTTCAATACCGTGTCCTTCATGATGGGGCAGAATTGGGTCCAATATCACCATCCAGAGGCTTAAGGCAGGGAGACTCTTTGTCGCCATATCTATTTATTCTATATGTGGAGGGGTTTTCAAGGTTAGTGAATGTTAAATTAAGAGAAGGACAACTTCATGGATGTAGTATTGCTGGTGGGCACCAAAGATATCACATCTGTTTTTGGCAACGACAGTCTCGTGGTATTTCAATGCAAAGATAGAGAAGCAGAAACCATCAAGCAACTTATCCAGGTTTATGCATAGGCGTCTAGCCAATTAATAAATTTAACCAAGTCGGCTATTTGTTTTTTGGCAAACACACCCATTATAACCCGAAATCAAATTTGTTCCATTATTGGGGTTGAAGAACAGGCAAACCTTGACAATTATCTCAGAATCCCATCGGTTGTCAGCATTAATAAGAAAGAGATCTTTAGGTCTCTCAAAGATAGAGTCTGGCAGAGACTGAACTTATGGAAGAAAAGATTTCTCACCAAAGTTGGCAAAGAAATAATGCTGAAAACAGTACTCCAAACTCTTCCGAACTATGTAATGAATCTTTTCCTTTTATCGAAAACATTATGTAAAGAATTGCAATAGCTTATGAACATGTTTTGGTGGGGAAAAATGTCAATAATGAACGGGGGATACACTGGATGAGTTGGGAAAAGATGTGCAAACCAAGAATTGAAGGAGGCTTGGCGTTTAAACAGCTCCATCAATTTAATCAAGCAATGCTAGGGAGACATGTTTGGTCATTAGTATAGAAACCAGATTCTTTGGTTGTAAGAATTTTAAGAGCTCGTTATTTTCTTGGGGCAGAACATTTGCGATCAGAATTGGGGTCTAACCCTAGCTTTTTATGGCGCAGCTTGTGGTCTGTTCAAAATTTGATCAAAGAAGATATATGTTGGAGGATAGGGAACGACTTCCATGTGAGTGTATGGTTAGATCCATGGCTACCGTTCTAAGCCGGTTCAAAAATTACCGCACCTGTGATGTGACAACTATGTGTTTCTTTCGGAATGACCTCCGGGCGTTCCAATGTGTACCCTGTCGTAAGGGGGCGCTACATGTGAATGCAAATCATCCGGACATGCTAGTGTCGGAGCTTATTGAGAATGGTAGCTGGAATTTGAATCGGATATAATTAGAATTCAATGAGGTCGACTAACAAGCAATATTGGCAATTCCCTTAGGTTTCCATCGTGAAAATGACAAGCTTTTCTGAAAAATAGAGAGGAAGGGCCATTACTCAGTAAAATCAGCCTAAAAGCTTCTAACTGTTGCGAGTATGATGAATAGCAACGAAGCTGTCCGAGATACTTGGCGAAAGCTATGGCGGGTACAGGTTCCTCTAAAATGCTTATCAGTCCTGTGGAGAGCATGCAAAATATCTTACCAACAACCAGTCAGCTGAACCAGAGAAGAGTAGCAATCCTGAATACTTGCCCATTGTGTCATCAACACGCTGAAATAGCTCTTCATACACTAGTCACTTGTCCATTTGTGCAACAATGTTGGTTATCTTCAACTTTGGGCATTCTGTTCCCACAGGCAGCAAATTTCATGGAGTGGATAATGCAAACTTTGCAAATCTTAAATGGTGAACAGGTACAGTTACTAGTTATGTTGTGTTGGTCAATTTGGGAACATAGAAATGCAGTAGTTTGGAAAACTAAATGGAGCAGCCCGGTCAGAATTGTTCAGCGAGGACGTCGCTTCCTAACGGATTGGTTATGAGTGCGGGCTCCAAGTTATAGAGCTATTGACCAAGTAGATAGCAATTTGAATTGGCAAGTTCCAGCTCCTGGGAAACTAAAAGCCAATGTTGATGCAGCAACCTTACCTACTGTTTTTTTGGGTGTGGGTATTATTATGCTCAAAAATGATGGTTCAGTCCTTTTAGCTCGTCAATGTTGTCCATGGGGTGCTTCTGATCCTTTCATGGCAGAATCCTTAGCCATAAGGGAGTGGATCAAGAGACAAGGTTGGACAAACATTGAGGTTGAAACAGACTCTTTACTTGTGGTGAAAGCTTTATTATCAACTTAAGTAGAAGACAATTCTAGTCATGGTTTGGTATTCTCTGATTGTAAATCTCTGTTGAGCAAGATTGATGGTGTTTCTTTACATCATATTCGTAGGTTGACTAATAATGTAGCTCATCTGTTAGCACGAGCTGCGTTGTTAATTCCGGACTCTATGAAGTGGGTTATTCCCTCCAATGATTGTATTATTGATGCTTTAAGGCTTGATGGCCTAATAATATAATCACAACCAATTCCTTAAAAAAAACTAAAGAAAAAGAAAGAGTGTAAAGTTTGTATATGACCTATTTGATCCCAAACTCTCTATAGTCTATATAATTCACCTTCCTAACCCATATGCAAGCATCAATTTAACTAAATAAATCAAAATCCCCCAAATTATTAATTTTCTCTTCCTAAATTTTTATGCATGACCTAGTAAACTAAAGATTACCCCAATAGTTACTCAAGTCATGCTTAACAAAGCTCGATTTTCATTCCAATCGCATCAATTTCTCTTTTTAGAAAGTGACTAGTTTGGCTCCACCCTAAAAATTTGAACGCAAAGTGTTAATCTTTCCCCTAGCTCAATGAAGTTTGAAGAAATGAATTTAGAAGTGTTTTGGATGGTTTTTGGCAAAGCGTGAAAGAAGAGGGAGTGAAGAGAGTCACTAACGGAAAAGGAAGAGATAAACCCCCCTTTTACCCTTTTGTCCTCTTTTAACACTCATAAAACCAATCCCCCCACTTGTCTAATTGTTGAATCAATTGAACAATAACAGAATTTTATTCATATTCGATTATTTAATAGGTATCGAGTATATACTTATATCTCTTGTGTATAAGTATATATTTTGGAACGAGAAACTTGGAAGAAAGTTGGACAATGTCCCAAAGTTCAATCCCTTCTCTACTCTTTCATAAAAAGACTTATTTTAAGATGAATTGCATGCGTTATTTTATATAGTTCTAATAAGCATACAAGTTGGACATGGTATCCTGCAGAATAATAATCACTACTCTTCAGGCGTTTTACTAATTTTTCACTCTAATGATTGACCGCTTTAGATTATGACGTGAGATAGTCCTCGGACATGAAATACAAGGAATTTAAAGAAAGAAACCAAAGCATTGGCCTAGGAATATGGAAGGTTGTTTTCGTTTATGTTTCGCTTGATTTTTTGCTTCTTCGTCTTTGAATCAAAGATTGGTCCAAAAGCTCCACACTTTATGCAATAATGGGGGACGAGAGAGAGAAAAGAGAATGTGTTGATGTTCTTAATAATCCCCATGCAATATATGTGCATAAAAAGCGTCGTAGTTCTAATATTGTAAGCATGTAAATAAGGATAACTAAATGGGAACACTTTATTCCTTGTCCTTGAGTCCGGAAGGTATTCGTACACAGTTCCCGATTCCTTCAGACACATAGTCCCCATTCTCTTTTCAGGTCCTCGTCTTTGGAGGATGGTGAAAAAGATGGCACACATTCACCATCTCCACTCACTTTAGCCACCAAATTTTGAGGACAAGATCTTTTCAAGTTCAAAACTGCTTATAACTTGCTGTGGAATGTGGATTCCATCTCTTAAGTAGCTGCTTTTCCATGCGACACTGTGTTAATTAGCAACTAAGGAACCTTATTATCAACTGAGTAGCCTTTTTTCCATTGATTCTTGGTTGCTTTCCTTAGGCGATATATCTTTCAGTCTAACAAATTAAGTCACATATGTTAGTTTGACAAGGACTAGAAGTTGTGAACGATTGTTTAGATGGAGAGAATAAATTGGTCTTAAATTAGTACCAAAATTAGAGTAGATGCGTTAAGTGATCAGAACACTTCTCAACAATTGAAAAAGAGGTGTTGGGGTTAAAAGGTGATTATGGTAAGATTTTGTTGTGTAGTGAGGAGAAGAGTTGTTGATTTTTAGGCTAGAAACTTAATTAATGTAATCTAGCATAAAAGAAAGAGACCCACTTAGGAAAACCATATCTTTCTAAACAATTTAATAGAGATTGAGAGAGAGGGCAAAAGCTGAGTTGCCTTTGATACTGGCGCATCGTCCTGCTTGTCAGCACATGCATTCCACTTTCCACTACAAAATCGACTTTGGACCCCAAAATTTAACCTCCCCTTCAAGAAAAGCATACCCAACCTCATCACATATATTTCACATCCCTCAACTACGACCAAGATCTTATAGTCTCTCAGAACCAAGAACTAGCTAGCTTTACTTCACAACACGCTTGTACTCCATCCATGAAATCCAAATCTTTGCAGATTTTCCAACATCCTCGACCACTTTAGGTTTTTTTCCACTTCTTTTTCCCATTTATATCCATCATCAGTTAGAGTTGCTTATAGAAAGATGAGAGCAGGAGGTGGCACAGTGCAGCAATCTCTAACAGCAGAGGCAGCTAATGTCATAAAACAGGCTATAACTCTTGCTAGACGGCGAGGTCATGCCCAAGTGACTCCTCTCCATGTAGCGAACACCATGCTTGCAGCCTCTACAGGCATATTGAGAAGTGCTTGCCTTCAATCACACTCTCACCCTCTTCAGTGCAAAGCCCTAGAGCTTTGTTTCAACGTAGCTCTTAATCGCCTCCCAGCCTCAACGTCGAGTCCCATGTTGGGTACGCACCCTCAACAATACCCTCCTATCTCTAACGCTTTGGTCGCAGCTTTTAAGCGTGCTCAGGCCCACCAACGGCGCGGTTCAGTTGAAAACCAACAACAACCCCTCCTAGCTGTGAAAATAGAGTTAGAGCAGCTCATAATATCCATTTTAGATGATCCTAGTGTTAGTAGAGTAATGAGAGAAGCTGGGTTTTCTAGTACCCAAGTGAAAAGCAATGTTGAGCAGAAGGTTTCTTTAGAAATATGCTCTCAAAGTTCTCCGTCCTCTGTGACTAGCTGTAAGGCTAAAGATAAGTATGTTTTAACTCTTTCTCATCAGTCACAGCCTCCATTGAATCAAGCTGGAGCTCAAGCAAGCAGACCAACTCTCTTAGATCCAATTAGAAATGAAGACATTGCGAGTGTTATCGATAATTTGATGGATAAGAGGAGTGTCGTGATAGTAGGAGAGTGTCTTAGTGCGCTAGAGGGTGTAGTTCAAGGAGTGATTAACAAGGTTCACGAGGGAGATGTCGCTGAAACTTTAAGGAAAGTCAAGTTCTTAAAATTTTCAGGATCTTCTTCTGGAAATCTATCTAGGTTAGAAGCCGAACAAAAACTCGAAGAACTTAAGGTACATGTGAGAACTTACATGGGCCAGGGAGTTGTCCTAAATTTAGGTGATCTTAAATGGGTTACTGAGTATAGAGCTAGTAGTTCAAGTGAGCAACGGAGGAGTTGTTTCTGTCCTGTGGAGTACATGATCATGGAACTTGGGAAATTAGTTTGTGGCGTTGGAGATAACAATGGAAGATTTTGGCTCCTGGGGATTGCCACCTTCCAAACATACATGAAGCTTAAATCAGGATATCCGTCACTTCAAACTCTCTGGGGTCTTCGTCCAGTTACTATTCCTGCTGACAGTTTGCGCTTGACTCTAATCTCTGACAGGTAAACAGTTGGTGAAGTTGGATAGATATATATAATCCATATGGCATTGTTAGCACTCTTTATTTCTTTCCGCCAATCTTTTAGATTCTTTTCTTTTGCATGAACTCATCATTGATCATACATATAAATCTTAATAATAGACTAGTAATGTGTATATCTTTCCTTGTTTTACAGAAAGAACTACGTGTTGAACATTTTAAAGCAATACGGGACAAAGTTTCTTTTTTCTACTTTAAACTTTATTTGGTTTTAGAGACTTAAAACTTGAAACCATTTACACGTGTTATTAGAACTTAACAATGGTAGAGAAAACTTATGTAGAATGTAGTTATGTATGGTTTTAGAGAAACTATAAGCTAAAGTCAGAAAATTTTATCTTTTCTTTAGATGTTAAAGGTAGGCATAAGTATTAAAGGGTCTTTAGCTCACATTACCTCGAAGAACTCTCTTCGATTCAATTGTAAAAGAAAAAGAGTGATCAGAGAAAGATTAAAGCATTTCATGTTCATTTTCCTTGAGTGGCTTTTGCAATGTGAAGCTCAATGAAGTTACTAATCGTCATTATTCTTCTACCTTTATACCTTTCATTTCAGTGACCTACAAAGTCAGTCCACTAGCAACAAAGCTGAGAACGAGTCGAGTTGGATTATAATTGAAAGTGATGAAGAAAAACAGCTAACATGCTGTTCTGATTGCTCGGCGAATTTCGAAAACGAGGCTCGAAGCTTTCGGAGTACCATTTCCAAGAGTGACTCTACAAGTTCCGCCCTTCCTATATGGCTTCAACAATACAAAAATGAGAACAAAGTTCATAGCACTAATGGCGATAAGGTAGTGACTATATATAGAAAAACAATTACGCTTTTTCCATATAATGCTAGGAGAGCTGTATTCTCAACTTATAGTAGTTCGATATTTGTAAATTGTCATGGGCTGCTTATTTTTCTCATTTTCTATCTACTAGGATTGTATCTTAATCAAAGATCTCTGCAAGAAGTGGAATTCAATATGCGGTTCAATCCACCGTCAATCCAACTCATCCGAGAAAACCCTCACATTTTCTTTGATTTCACCTTCTTCTTCTTCTTCTGGTTTCTCGTACGAGCAACAGTACACCAATTTGCACCAAAACCACCATGACTGGCCAATTCTTGGACCAAAGCACTCATGGAGGGACCACCAACTCTGGATTGGCACGGACCCTACTGTCAACAAGGGCACCGGGGAACCCAGTTTGAGAATGTACATTCCAGAGCACAAAGATGATTATTTGAATCAACCATTCACGTCAAATCCTAATTCTACCCCCAACTCAGCTTCTACCATTGATGTCATGGAGACAGAGCAACTCCACAAATTCAAGGAGCTAAATGCTGAGAACCTGAAAACCCTATGCAACGCGTTGGAGAAAAAGGTGCCTTGGCAGAGAGATGCAATCCCCGAAATAGCGAGCACGATTTTGCAATGCAGGTCCGGTATGTTGAAAAGAAAGGGAAAGGTGAGAAGCAGTGAGGCCAAAGAAGAAACTTGGCTATTTTTTCAAGGAGTGGACCTAGACGCCAAAGAAAAGATAGCTAAAGAATTGGCTAAACTTATTTTTGGCTCATACGACCACTACTTTTCAATAGCATTAAGCAGCTTTTCATCTCCGAGAGCAGACTCTACCGAAGATTGTAGAAACAAAAGATCAAGGGACGAACAAAGTTGCAGCTTTATCAAGAGATTCGCTGAGGCAGTGTCAAGTAATCCACATAGGGTTTTCTTAGTTGAAGATGTTGAGCAAGCAGATTATTGCTCTCAAATGGGGTTCAAGAAAGCAATTGAGAGAGGAAGGATTGTCGATTCTAATGGTGAAGAAGTTGGTCTTAGTGATGCTATAGTCATATTGAGCTGTGAAAGCTTTAGCTCAAGGTCAAGAGCATGTTCGCCTCCTGTCAAGCAGAAGACAGATGGTTCTCATGAAGAAAAGGGAGATGCTGCAATGGACGAGACAAGTCCTTGTGTTTCACTTGATTTGAACATCTCTATCGATGATGATCATAGTCCAGAAGCTCAATCAATCGACGACATTGGCCTTCTTGATTCTGTCGATAGGCAGATTACCTTTAAAATTCAAGAACTGTGATAATGAATCGCAAGCTGGCAAATCTTCTCTCAATTGTTACCTTTCTTTTTTCCTTTAGTTTTTTCTTCCTTTTTCTTTTTTTGGAGTTGGAAAAAGTCATTTTGATCACATAGAATTTGCAAGACTGAAAGTGAAAGAAGTTGCCTTCTCCCTGTATAATCACATTGTATATTATAATCCATTACCTTACTTGGGGTAGCTTTGATTCTTCGACTCATAAATTAATGTCTTCTTCCTCCACGACAAGTTTTATGAAAGACACCTAATTAAGCAACATAACTCGTGTCCCCTGTTTTCCACTTATATTCGTGTTTCTTTGCTTTAATGTTTTTTTTTATTTCGAGGAAACCACGAAAGACGGATAAAGCGGGCTTACCTTTTAGAGAACCAAGTGACTACACTTTAGCAGAGGGCCAAGCGGCTACACCCCATCACAGAGAGCCTCACTAGTTCTCCATCCATAAGTAAAACCCCGGCTGTCCTAGGCTCCTACAAGAGGGACTAGCAAGGAATCAAACCTAGGACCTAACTGAAGCCAAGCCTCACTCTCAACTATCTTGCAAACAAAAACATAAAAATTAATCTGACAAAGATAAGTCCAACTGTCTTTTGATACATTTGCACCATTGGTATGTAGTGGATGAGGATGACGAGCATAATCGACTTTCCAAATGTGATTCTTTTGGCCGTGTATAAAAAACACTCCTAGTCTCAGACGGGCAGCTATTTAGTTTGACTTCTGTATGCTGAAAAGACGATGCTTGCTACATCAAATTGATAAGTTTTACTTTCAACCAAAATCTCATTTCCCTTCAAATCTCTTTTAAGGTCTCTTGTGCTGCCTATCTACTAAATATTTAATAATGTATGCATATCATATGATTTTAATCAATTAATAGGTCATTTATTCACAATTATTGTACTTTATTGTAATCGTAATATAATAAAAAAAATTGCAATTTAAAACTTAAGTGTGTAAACATATTATGTCTTGATAAAAAGTATTAACAATTTTTTTTTATTTTCTGTTTTCTTTATTAAGTTCAATTAAAAATCTATTTGTTTGAAAATTTTAATTTATGTTTTTAGTTTTAGTTTCTTCCAAATTTCATAATTTATGAAAGCCATAAAAGTTAGCTTTTATCTTATTTTTTTGTTTCTTGTGATTATTTGACTTAACATCAACAAAATATATGTTATAATTATTTGATATTAATTATTAATAAGAATTATGAATAATACAATTAAATGTATTTTAATTTTATAATTATTTTAAATTAATTTTTAAAATAAAACAAATTTGATAATTATTTAATATATATTTTAGATATCTTAAAATACATAAATTTCAATAAAATTATTCTAATAATTAAAATATATTAATAAATATCATTAGAATTAATTTTAATAAAATACAAGTTATATTTATTAAAATATTTATTTATTTAATTAATTTATAAAAATTATTTTATCTCAAAGTTCTATTTATTATTTGATTATTAAAAAACTAAAAACATAGCTACAATAATATTAATAATCAAAAATTTTATTTAAAAATAAAAATAAAATCAGTATCGTCTCAAAGAATGCATGATAATTTATATTGGATAGACCTTGAACTCTTGAAGAGCATCAAACCCTGTAAGCCATCTTAGTCTTTTCTGCTGGGGCCTGTACAGACGTCTGTTTTTCCTTTTTCATTTCGAATCAATCAAACTTGTCAAAAACTGAGTGCAGGAAATTTGGATGTTTCGTGGTTTCATATCCACACTTTTTAAAACCGAAGCTTGTTGAGGTTTCAGATTCATATTTATAAGTGAATTTTTTATTGAGAAAGTGAAGACTTCGACTTCTCATTATTCTTAAACCTATAGGCCTAGTAATGCTTTGAAGTTTTCAGCCTTTACGGAAGTTTCACCAAGTCAAAGGTGAAACAGTTCCTTATGATTACGGACAATACGTCTTTCTCTAACATTTATCAAGAATGATTTTCAATATCTTAAACCAATCACAAATGAAATAAGTGTTATAATTAAATTAAATTTCTTTCAAATTCAAGATAATGTAAATATGTGACAATTACAACTTGAGATCATGAAGATGATTCATCTCAAAACATATACTCCATCCGATTTATAATAAGTGTCGTTTTAGATGCATTTTAATTATTCAAAATAAGTGTCATTTTTTACTTTGTATACATATTTATAATTTTACTTCCAAAATTAACCTTTAATTTCTCTCTCATCTTAATTACACAGATCACAATTTTAAAGCAATTTAATAGTATGCAATTTCTCTCACATGCTAATTAATA
>JANKOE010000005.1:62364449-62378640 GCA_026284465.1 Erythroxylum citrifolium | reverse complement strand
ATATCAAACATTTCATTAACTTTCTTAATAAGTGTGCATCCCTCTAAAACGACTTTTATTTTGGATAGGAGGGAGTACTTATCAACTCTCTTAAAGCTATTGATTTCTTCTCACTCTCAACTTACAAAATATAATCATCAATTTCTTCTTCAGCAATTAGAGCATTCTTGTCACTAACTTGATGAATATGAACTACCCATGTATTCTTCTTCATCTGCAATTTTATACTTACTAGTTCATTCATAAATTTTTTTCAACTTAATACCACCTATTCATTGCGTAGTTTTCACCACAGAAAATGTTGTGTTTATCTTTAGATAATTCATCTTGTACCTAAGCTCTAATATAATTTATCATACTAATAGAACCCAAATATTTTTTAAAATTCGCTCTCACTTCCACTTCCAACATTGAATAGGTGATATTTCACCTAGTTGGACAATATAGAAATAATGATTTTTATACTCATAATATTTTTTTAAAAAACAATTCCAACCTTTGTATGAATCTCCCATTGTATTTAATCACATCCCTCACCATTTTTATTAAAACTTCAACAATGTGAAGTCCATCTTTCACAACAAGGATATAACCACAACTCCTTGTATATATTATAAGTCTCCTAAAGAAAGTGTTAATAACAATTATATACATAAATCTTTTCAAACCCCATTCATCCATGTAAAAGTTAATAGAATTTGCAATATTTACTCCCTTGTGAATCTTGATAACATATAGAGTTAAAGAATTCTTTTTTGTACACATTATTGAGTGTCATTAAAATGAGCAGGCAAGCATAAGTAAAATATATTCTGAATACTTATCAAAGTATATATAGTCAAGGACACCCTTTGACATTGAGTTATAAGTAATGCTTTCACTTTTTTATCTCTTCAATAAAAAAAGAGTAACAATCTTTAGAAATAGTGACTCTAGATGAAATATGAAATTCAAGAATATTAATTTCGTAAATTTCTTTAAACACATTCCTTTTAAGAATACGAAATTGTAGTTCATCTTCTATGATCAATTCCCTACAAGCTTATTAATCAAAACTATAATTATCAACATCAAAACCTTTTTGCAACATTAAGTTTGTTTGTACTTTATATTTCTCCTTGTATGCTTCAAGTAAATCTTTTTTTTTTTGTATGGAACCTTCTTATAACATTTTGTTAAATACTTTCATAATCCTAAAGTGGCTTTCTCTCTTCCCTTAATAATCATTATTACACCAAATAGTTGTTTCTCGTTCCCATTAAAATTATACAGTTACTCGAAACCAAACCTTAGAGTATTCTTATCACTACGAGGAATAGATGTGTTACCTTTAACAAAAGAGCCAAATTTTGTATAGTGATAGATGGTAGTGGCAGAGAACACATAATAAATCAATGCTTGACACATTTTATACTTTTAAAAGCTTTCCTCTTAATGTTGGAACTACTAGCAATACTTTTCTTTAAGTTTAAATGCTGGTTATTATTGTTGCTTTGGCAAGAAATTTTTATAAAAAGTATAAGTTATAAAGAGATCATAAATTCATGTTCAATAATAATTGCATATCCAAAAATGAATGATACCAAATTTTAAAAGATGGGCTCAACATGTCACAAAGAGGCCTGAATTTAAACATATGCAGAATAAGTTAATCTAGGAAATGTAATATGGGATTTTGTCCCATATAGATATATGATATAGGCTTTTACTATTACGCTAAAAACATATATGTCATATAAACAATGTATGTAATATGAGTGATAACATTGGAAAAGAATTGGTTTCAATAGAATTAAATACTAACAAGTAATAATAACGATTCCATCAGAACCTCCAATTACAAGTTGGCTTGGAGATGTTAATCATCCAAGTTGATTAACCTCTTTAAGTCAACTAGAAAATGAATAAATTCCCTGCGCTAACACAAGAATAAAGTATATTGGATTCAGTTAACATTTTAATTGATGTTTTATAAAGATTCAAATGTCACAGATGCTTCAAGTTGCAAACTAATTCGACAAATACAAATTAATTCACCATATCCATATAAATTCAATTTTTTTTTTTTGAAAGCATATAAATTCAATATGTTTAAATGATGCAACTTACTCCCAACCTTACAAAGCACTATAGTGGGTATTCTTTAAAACATTAAGATATCACAAATGCTTCAAGTTACTGTTTAAATCGAGCAAACTTATCATACAACAAAACATGGTTTTGACGACAAAAAATTTTGTCGTTGAAAGACAATATACTGTCACAACGGTAAAAAATCTTCAAACCAATGGTCATAAAAGCCTGGTAGCAAATAATTATCTACAACATTTTCAAGAAATCATCGCCCAACTGATTTTACTACAATCATGAGTCCGTCGTAAAAAGGAATAGGCAAGGAGAAACAAAATTGTCTCAAATTACTTATTGTAATGTTTTCTTTTGGTGGCTAAGGATAATTAACTTTGTTAACCTATGCGTAGGTAATAATGTTTAGCAACGATTTATTTGTGTAGCAGAATATATTTTGCTACGTTTTTTAGAACGTAGCTGAATGTTATTGGAGACATTTTAGGAAACGTAGGGAAAAAGATTTGATAACGATTTTGTATTTGTAGCTAAAAAGTTTTAGTGACAAATTTTTATTTTTAATTATACTTTCCTATTACCAAGTTATCATTTAATTATAATTATTAATAACATTTTTAATTCATGTTATTGTTTTTAACATGGTTTGAATTATAATTAAGTCACGTTTTTGAATTATTGTTGGTAAAATTGCTTGAATAATAATAATAAAGTAAATAACTTAAAATGTTTCATAATTAAAAATTAAATAAATTTATTAAAAATAAATTTTAATTAAATGTTAATTACAAAAGTTAAGAAAAAAATTTATGGACAAACTAAGACTCCTCATTGTTACTACTACTTACATACTTTAACCCAAATATTTGTTTGACCATTTTTTAAGCTTGGTCAACTCTCTTTCAGTACGGTCTACTTTTTGCTCATTACGTTATAATTTTTCTTTAGTACAATCTAACTTTCTTCATTACATTATAACTACGCCTTAAGCGATCGGTTCCGCTCTTGAAATGTCGTTACATATTCTGGTCATGACGATGATGAACCAATTGGCTTAATGCCATACCCAAGACCTTTTATATACCCTAATCTTGTACCAAGGACGTTATTACAAATGTCATCCACATTGGGCTTATTTATGTCAGACAATAATCTCTACAACAACTCATGCATCTTGTCCTACAATTTAAAAGGCAAAATCGAGATGAAATCCAAACATTATTAGTTAGTATTACATAAATAAATAAACTCTAAAATTAAAATTTTTACACTTACATAATTATTTTGCGCTTCTTCATACGCCTAGCCTTTACCTTCTTATAGCATGTCAGTTTGTAGAATGTGATCCTATCACACTCTTGTCTATATAGTAGTTAAGTCTGACTCTATTATATGAATTAAAAAAATTGAATCACAATAGATTATATTGTATTTACTAATATAATATAACTTCTAAAAAAAGAACTTACAAATTCTTATCGTACAATGACAAATAATTTGAAGCAAGTGTTGTGAGGAGTTTTCATCTTTCCTCTATTAATCTTGGCTTTCTCATACTTTTCCTAAATAAAGAAAAGAAATAGTCATTAAATGCAAAAACAAAATTAATGGAAGCAAATGTGAAAAGAAAGAAGACAAACCTTAACTTTTACAGAGGCCCAATAATCACACATTTTACTACAAGTTTCCAGAGTTACCTATTCTGGAACATGTCTCCTTGCCTCCTCATCTAAAGGAAAAGACTTGTAGTATTTATGAAGTTGATAATGATGATTCTTCGCCCTTTGTTTCAACAGTGAACTCACATAAGCTTGGAATTTTAGGATTCTCAATATTGACGTTATTGAGCTTCATCCATGAGCAACTCGTATAAGTTAAATTACTCTTTAAATAAGTAGAACAAAATTGTATATAATAAAATGAATTGAAAAATTATCGAAACTTTGTCTAAAGCATTCTGTAGCAAGTTGTCTTCCTTCAGCTACTTGGCATGCTGAAGGCAAGGCAATTCATTCCTGACAACGACTCCTAACTCACTAGACAATTTTGCTAATTGAATCTTGTCAACAAGACAACGTTGCATGGGTCAATATGCAAAGACAACTAGTTTTTCATTGCAACATTCATGCATTGCAACTCAAAACCTTTAGTGATACCTGTACCACTTTTTCTTATGCCGATATTGGAACCTGACAATAAAATAATAATAATGATAAGAAAAAACACATTAAAAATGTAAATATATATTTGAGTATAACTCTAATTATAGGTGGTTAACAATAACAGACCTAACGATCCCTCAACACTAGTTGAGGTAGATAGAGGTTGTTGCTGACTGGCTTCATCAGTAGATGAAATCGGTGGTTGTTGTTCGATAGGGTCTGATTGATTTGGTTGTTATAGGGGAGGAACATCTTTGGTTATTTGCCACCCTCTTTCCCTTGTTTCTACCAGGTGCCATTATATTGAATATTTGTACATGAAATATCAACAATACACATAATCTTTACTCAAACATCAACATTAAACGTTAATATAAGTCAAACATGAACATTTCGTAAAAATATAAGTTAAACATTAACGTTCCATAAAAAAAACAAGTCAAACCTGAACATTCCGTATAAACATAACTCCAACACTAACATTCCTCTGAAATATAACTCAAACACACACCAACATTCCGCATGACAAACTAAACCACACATTAACATTTCGCATAATATAACTCAAACACCAACATTCTACAATAACATAACTTAAACACACACCATCATTCTACATAACATAAAACAAACAGCAACATTCCGCATAACATAACTTAAATACCAACCAACATTCTGCATAATGTAGCTTAACATCATGACTTCACAAAAACATAACTCAAACACACACCAACATTCTATATAATATATAACATACACCAACATTCAACATAACATGACTCAAACACCAACATTCCACATATATAAGGCAAACACCAATAATCCACATAAACATAAGTAAATGAACAACATTTGCATAAACATAAGTCAAACACCAACATTCTGCATAAACATAAGTAAAACATCAACAATACGCATTAACATAAGTGAGATATCAATAGTACGTATTAATATAACTCAAGCATCAACATAACATTTAAGAGAATCTAAACAAATTATTTACCTTCAATCATCGTGATCAAGATTTTAAAAATCATCATCATTAATTACATCATCATTGGACTCTTCTTCACTAATATATTCAGCTAAAGTATCATCATTGTCATTTAATTCATCCTGAGTATAGTCTTCATCTGTTTGTACGATAAGATTTGCTTAGACTTCATCCAGTTGTACTATATTAAGATCAACATCTCTCCTATAGAATGATGATATATCTACATCTTTTATTCAAATGGTTTCATTATTGAACTCTGATTCAATCTCTTGATATGCTTCATCTTCATCCTATATGAATTCACCATTATCCTTTTCACAAAAATCGAAGAGATTTCATTGTTGAAACTTTTGAACAACCTTCCAATTGCTACCCAATACAATATCGTTGAGGTAGAAAACTTACTTCACTTGACTTGCAAGGACATAAGGGTCATTATCATACCATGTCTTACTAACATTGATGCTGGTAATATTCCCGTTCACTTTCATGTCAGTAAGATTAAACTATTTACACTTAAATGGAATAACCTTCTTATCCTTGATGTAGTGCAACTCTCTTATTTCATAGATGACACCGTAAAAGTCAATAAAATTGTCGTCATGATATCCCTCAACAACAACCTCACAATTTTGGCTTCTAAGTTGACTGTCTCAATCTTGTATGTGAAATCTCACCCCAATGTTCAATGATCACAACCCAATAATTATTAAAAATATGCTTTCTGTACCCTTTACACTTTAACAACTTTCTAGTAGAGATAGAGGGTTTTGAAGCAATTTTTAGGAATGGTTAACTTATATCTTTGATGATTACAAATCTTATGTTTGTATGAGGAAATTAGGAATGGTGAAAAAAGGACTAAAAATCCTTATTTATAATAGTTTCAAGGATATTTAAAAGAGCATTACTAATGCAAAACTTTATGTTATCCGAATCCAAGAGGAGTTTACCTCTAACCCAGGATATGCTACCCTATTAAGGACTAAAAATTCAACTCTGAATTATTTTTATAAAGCTATGGAGAAACATAATTCCATACTAAGGAAAACATTTAGAATCAATGGCTTAAGGATGGGGACAAAAATACAAAATTATTTCATACATATATTAATACAGGGAAGAAACTTAACATAATTTCTGATAAAGCAAGGTGGAGGAACAGCCCTCTCATAAAGGTAGATAAGTAAAGAGGTTTACAATTTCTTTTATAATTTTTTGGCAACTCAAGCTTTTAGCTTATCCTCACCTCAGTTACTTCAAGACTTCATTTCTCACCAATTCTCTATAATAGAAGCTAATCCCTTAAGTAAGCCTGTTGATAATGAGGAAGTGGAATGGTTGCATTGAACTTGAGCATTGGTAAGTCCCATGGTCATGATAGTCTAAATGTGTTTTTCTTTCAAAAATCTTGGTCTTAGACAAAGATTCTTCACTAATGTTGTAGTAGAGTTGTTTAAAAAGAGGTGAATGCTCAAAGAAATTAATAAAGCCTTTATAACTCTTATTTCAAAGATCCCCAACCCTTCTTCAATTTGATTACAGACCTATTTCCTATTGTCACGTATTATACAATATCATAGAAAAGATACTTGCTTAAAGACCTAAACTAATCAACGAGAATCTTATAAATGATTCATAAAAAGCCTTTGTCTAGAATCCTATTAACCTAGGAGCTCTTTAGGAGTTATAACAAAAAGAATTCTTCTATAAATTATGCTGTAAAATTAGACTTTCGCAAAATCATCTGGTGCTTTGTTCTTCATATGTTTGAATCTTTAGGTTTCCTTCAAATATTCATTAAATGGATCCATTAATGCCTCATTACTACTTCCTGTAATTTTCTAGTAAATGGATAACTAACCAAGGAACGTTAAGGTCTTACATTAAATAGAAATACGAGTCACTTAATCATTGAAGACTTTCTTCGAACACATTATGGGCAACCAATAACAAAAACAATTCTCTCTTTCCCTTTCTTCACCAACATTAACATATATTCAGTACAAAAGGGTCATTATCAGTCCCAAGTAATGCAAACAACTCAACAACAAAGTAAAAAACATAACTTAAACAACATATGTTTTCAGCTTCAATGACAAAAGAAGAAAAAAAATGCAAAACTACTTACCAGGTGGAGAGAAACCCCAGGGAGATGATGGAGGACACAAAGCTGCAGAGAGAGGAGAAGAAAATTATCAGGCGAATTTGGTTTAGGTGGAAGAAAATTCAGGCAGGGAGAGAGGCTTGGACAAGATAATCAAGTAGGGAGGGGAGGGGCCTCAGACGTCTGTGCCAAAACAAATGCTGGGACGACATCGTTTGTCATCCCACGAGCAACATCGTCTCAGCTTAAATTTGTTTATCATCCGATACATTTAGCAACGAATAATATTTTTTCGCCAAATCTCCAACAAACGACGTCGTCTCAACTTAAATTTTTTATCATCCGCTACATTTGGCGACGAAAATATAATTCATCGCCAAATGCCCAAGATTTTCCTGCCAAATTAAAATGGCATCGCCAATTGTCTAACATTTTCCTACCAAATTAAAAAATCGTCCCCAATATTAAACCTTTTTCATATAATTTTTAATTTTGCTAAAATGATTAATAAAAAGTATACATTACAGTTATATTTGTTTAATCCCTTTGTTTAACATTTATGCATTCAACATCATTAACATCGTGGAGTAATCTTTGAAATGACTTGTTAAAGTCATTTTCAATAAAATTAAAATTTTCTTATAAAGATTTTATATTAATATTTAATGTTCATTACCATTTTCTAATATATTGCAAATTATTTCTAATTAAACCGCTATTATTATTATCTCTGAAAACTACCAGAATATAAATGAGTCTTTAGTAAGTCTTCTTGTTGTCTCAGTCTATTCAGATCTCTTCGTCCAAATATCCATTGTTACATAGTGTATAGAAGAAGTTTGATGCAATTTTTCATATAATTTTTTATTTTCCTAAAATAATTAGTAAAAAGTATATGTTACGATCAAATTTATTCACTAAATTTGTTTTACAGTTATGTTATCAACATCATTAACATCATGTAGTAATCGTTGAAATGACATTGTTGTTAAAGTCAATTTTAATAATATTAAAAATATATAAAGATTTTATATTAATATTTAATGTTGATTATCATTTTCTAATATATTGCCAATTATTTCTAATTAAACTGCTATTATTATTATCATATATGGTAATTAACTTAATTTATTATCAATGTATACGTATTAATTAATCCTAACGATTATAATGATTTATAAATGTTAAATTATATATAAATTTTCCATATCTTACTTATGTAATATATATATTACTCATAATAATTATCTAATTATTATATAAAAATTCCATACTGTAACATATAAATTATATATTATATATAATTATGTATGGCAAAGGTGGCAACAAATATGAAAATGTCTTCCTATTTGGCAACGATTTTTTGGTTAATAACAAAATTGTACTATATTTCTTCCGACAAAATCAAAAACGACATCATTTATCTTAATAAGAAACGCGTCGTTTTATATTGGGTTATTAACACGAAAACGGACCTTTCTTTATTTTCGTGATAGCCATCAACATTCCTCTACATTCATGGTCCAATAACCATTATCTCCTCTCTTGTGCTTGTCTCGTGTGTTCTGGTCGTCACCGTCGAAGAAGCGTCCTTAACTGTGTTGGTATTGTTCTTCTTTTCTATTTTGTAACTCTCCTCCTTGTGATTTGTTTTACTTATACGTTTAGGTGTTTATTGTGAGTTCTTTTTTCTGCATATGGTGTATGGGTTGTGTTTGTGTTTGTGTTTTAAAGATGATTTATTGTCTTTTTTTGTTGGTTGTATATGGGTTGAGTTTTTTTTAAAGACCTTTAATGCTTCTTTCATAAAAGCCTGTTAACTATTTGATGAAAAGTCTGAAAGAGTATTTAACACTTTTTGTAATAACAGTAATATAACCCTATATAGAAAATACTATATTTATGTACATCAAGAGCATAGTAATGTGTAATCTACTTTAAATTCTAAAATTTAGATATGATGTAAAGGGTAAATGCATTACTTTTATTTTAAGAGGGGTAATTTTCATCTCAATAGGCAGATTAAAGATGTATAAGTACTAAATTGTATTACTTTCACTTATCATCGAAAATTTCATTGAACATAATAAATTTTATTCTAAATTCACTTTTGCATAATGACTCTTAACATAATTCATCTAGGAATGTTGATGCAGCAACTAGTTTCTGATGGTAGAAAGTCATTCCGTTGGGAGGAATGTGGCAAAATTGCCCCTACTAAAGAAAAAAAATGTAGAGCAAATCCCCTCTTCATACACTAATAATTGTTTTCCTTCCATAGCCTATCTTCTTCTTGAAGGCTTTTAGTATCATTCGAACTACCTTACTTTTCTTATTATCCAGATCTCATTTCCTGTTATGAACCTATTATATATATGAACATTTGATTGTATATAATATATGTTGTGTTAAGCTTCCTTGAATCTTCAAGACAATATAGATAGAAATGGAGGTGGAGGTGAAGGTAGAGGAGATGTCACAATGGTCCATAAAGGATTGCGAAAATTGGTTGTTTTGAAAATTTTGTCGATTCCAATGACTATGTCTGGTCAATTAGGAATGTATGTGTTCCATTTACGACACTTCACCATAATTGATGCCAAGTACATTGATTTCCCCGACATCTATCGATAATACTTTTGTTCGTCACAAAAATCTTTCATTGTGGTGAAGAAATTATTTAAACAATGTTAAAACTTGTTATCGCGATGATCGTCAGTAATCGTCGTAAAATATGTTCTATTTACCAACATTTCGGTAAAACATTGTAAAATCATTTACTTATAGCGATGAACATGTAAATCATCGCTAAAAGGTTCCTTTTAGCAATGATTGAGAAATCGTCTCCAATTAAAACGTAGCCACCAAATGGATATGTTGTAGTGTAATATCATAATTTGATATAGACAATACCCCTAAACACTTCAATATTGGTAATATATTATTGATTACTTCATTATCAATGTAACCTAATAATAAGTTCTATGCAAAAGTTTTGTTTAAGAGATACACTCGAGTTTAAGAGTAAGTAATAACATAACTAATAAATTTACTAAAATAAACCAAATATAATGCAAGTGTCGTATATAACTCTAGAAGACATGAAGTCACTAGAGAATCTCACATGTCCATATAAAATATCTAAATAATAACATGTCCAAGATAATCACATAGTATAAGATGTTAGTTGTAACCATATTTCTTGAATCATTATATGGAAACTATCTAATACTTGAAAAGCAAACAGTGGAGTGATAGAAATGGAATTTTAGATTTTTAAGTAAGTAAGGGTATGGTTTAAATGGAATAAGCTGACAGGCCTTAAATGATAAAAATTTACTCCAATTGTTACTTATTGTTTTTCTATTTTAACTCTTATTTTTTCTAAATTTAATAAGTTTTTTAAAGGCAATTTATTTTATCCATATATTTAATCCAAAGGCTAGAAATTAATTATCTTAAATTCAAGTGGATAAGTTTATATTTAAATGTTTAAAATTAATGAACTTAAAATTTACAAAATATTAATATATATAATTATATACATAAATTTCAATTCTTTTAATCCAATTCAATGCGAAACAATTTTGATACAATTCAATTTATAGAATATCTAGAATCATATCAAAATAAATTCAATAGGATAATTTAGTCTATTTTAATTTTAAAAATTAATGATATAATTTGTTTCTAATTTTCTGTATTTTTTCATCTCCATTCAAAATATTTAAGATTCATGAAAACCATACTGCTAATATTCCATAATAACTTATTAAGTATGTCTAAAAATATAGATCCCACTATAATTTCATAATAAAGTATATATAGTGCACCTTATACATTTAATCACATAGAACAATAAGCCTATGTGAACCTTAGAGATATGGCAACCATGAGGTCACATGACGATGACAACGACAACAACGACGACGATAAAAATGATGATGATAATGATTATGATTATAATTATAATTATTATTATTAGGATAAAACCTCTCATATCATTTAAGAAACTTTAGAAAAAAATTAATATTTAAAATTCTTGAAAAACTCCTTATATTTTTTTTTTATTTTTTAGAAAAACTCCTCTTAAACTTCAGTTAAAAAATAATAATGAAACACACATGGTATAAACATTACAGGTGAGCTAACTAAATTTCATTGATATAGTAACCCAATTTAGTTCTTAAACTTAACCCAGACCAATTAAATTAATAATTTAAAATAATTATAATAAATTTATTAATTTTGGTCAAATTTAATTTCTTCAATTTGAATTTAAGTGATGGATTGAATTGTCATGTAAAAAATATTTAGTTAGTTCACATGTTTATTTATAGTGTGTTTTATGGTTATTTTAATAACTAAATTTGTAAAAATGGTTTCTTTTAAAAAAGTTTTAAAATTGACTGAGTTTTAAGCTTTTCTAAAGTACATCATAATTCTATATTTTTTTACTTTTGGAATTGTTGTCGTCGTTGAAGAAGAAACTTTCAAGGTTTCCACCATACCCACACAAGAAACAGGAAATAGGGAAAAGCGTTCCCAACGCTCGTGGAATGGTATTGGGCCATTGTGCGTGCAATTGAAGCCTCTCCAACAGAAAGGCATACCTCTGTAAGGGCTAAGCGTGACGCGTCTATAGGAGTGCATGTTCTTGCTGTCCTCAATCAACCTAAACGTACGCGTTCAACTTTGGCTTGTTTGTAAATTTCCGGATGCACTAAAACACTGGGTAAAATAATTATACGACACGGAACAGCACATGATTGATAGTTGTGGAAGTATTAGATCATCAAAGGATACATACAGCCATAGGTGCTCTCTCCAGTAACTCGGGATAAATTAAAGCACGAGTTAACCGACACTTATTATGAATCGGAGGGAATATATTTTATCAGTATGTTTATTTATCATAATTTAAGGATCCGATAAAAAACTAAATGAAGCGAAAACGACATCACATCCAATGGAATAAGAGATCTAGAAATTCAAAGACAATGACTGCCCAAATTCCACAAGACACTCATTTTCTATCTAACAAATTCCGTGTAATTAAATAACAACTTGAGATATTGCAAACTTTGCTATCATCGAATTATGCTTTTTGCATTCGCTAAATATACAAATTCAAGGCCGTTATTACGTATACCTGTAACAGATAGCCATCAAATGCACAGCAACATCCACCAAAATTAAAGCTAACATATTATATATATAAAGCAAGACTGGAAGAGATTAATTGAACGCCGTTAAGTTCTTTTGACTTCATCTTCAAACGCTTACACTGCAACTGGTCACCAACTGGTACTTAACGGCGTTAGCACCAACAATGATTCCGGTATTTCTGTTTCCGAACGTTATGTAAGCAGGACACTGGACGTATAAATGATACCTACCAGTAGTGAAAGATCCAACTTTGAACCTCACCCGACCATCGATCTTGATCATCAAGAAAACAGTCCCTGTGCTCTGGTCTTGGCCCAACGCGACGCCGTTGTACGGAGCAACCGGAACGTTGTTCCCGAAGATGAAGGGAGACCAGACGTTTATCTCTTTGTGACCCTGGAAAGTCGGTTGGATGGCTGTACGGAGTGTGATTTGTTGGTTGCGGTAAGTGGCGTAGATGTCGAGCCTGTCGTAGTAGATGCCGATTCTGTCATTCGGGTTGCGAGAGGACACGGTGACTTGGAAGTTGGAGGTCAGGAAGTTGGGAGCAGAGACGTTGAAGGCGTAGACGGTGGCGTCTTGGAGGATGAAACGTGGTTTACTTGGGCGGAGAATGGCCCAGACTAAGAGGACAACGACCAGGACGATGAAGGCAAGGATTAGGATTCCGGCGAAGATCCGTCGGAAGATTTTTCGACGTTTGTCACCGTGTTTGTCGCAACCTTTTTCTGACATGGTGGTGAAGAGAGGTGCAAAACGAAAGAGAGGGAGTGGGTGGTTAGGGGGTGAATGAATGGGGTTTGGTTTGCCTATGGTATTATTAGTAGAGAGTAGATGTCCACTTACTGTTAAATAGCAACTGGCCACTGTTGGTCACTATTGAAATTGGCCATTTGCTGGTTTTTACTTAGGTTATGTGGGTAGTGGTGGATTATTCTCTGCCTTTAGTGAAATAAGCCCTCTCTACTCTCTAGTGGAGAAAATTGAGTGGGGCTTTTACGTAATGTTAAAGCATGACTTCACTTTAGTTAGCTAGAAAATTTAGTAAAAAGATGGGATGACTTGGAGGTCAATCAAAGCGTACAACTATTGACCTTGAATGGGAGAAATCTTAAGAAACTTGAAGCTTCGCAATTTTTTTTTTTTGAATGGTGCCACGTGTGCTCAGCGTATATTATTCATATCCATAAATAAAACGTTATATAAAAAGTTTAGAGGACATACCCCCCATTCAAAATTAGACATAAAATCAGCCGCCCTAGCTATCTTATGAACAACCTGATTCGCTGATCTCTTAACAAAACCGATAAAAATAGACTGATGCTCTTGAATAAGAGCTTTGCAATCCTCTATAAGCATCGAAAAATATGAAGGACAATTGTGTGGAGATGCCATAAATTAAGTGACCCACCATTATCTAAAGTGAATATCATATGGAGTTTGTGAAAGTTTAATACCCGTTCGTCCCTAGTGTATGATTGGAGGACCTAAAAGTTCATAACCTTTCTAATAATTTCTTGTTAACGATAAAAGTACTCCGCTTAAAATACTCAACATTTACAAAATCCAAAAAATGGGAAATGTTGTTAACTTTGGGTTTGGGGCTCCGCATGTGACAGAAGAGAGGACAAAATCGTTTTACTTAACCTTTGATTTAGTGACGTCCCACCC
>JANKOE010000005.1:62343543-62362129 GCA_026284465.1 Erythroxylum citrifolium | reverse complement strand
TATTTTCAAGGCACTTTAACATGTAATTAATAAGGGTATATCAGACATTTTATTAACTTTCTTAATAAGTGTGCATTATTCTAAAACGACACTTATTTTAAATAGGAGGGAGTAGTATCTTTTCCTGACTAACAAGAAGATATTATTGTTAACGCAGTACAAATGATTAGTACACCAATACCCATTAAAAGAATTTTCTACATATTATACGTGGTCCAGTCACAACGCAGATGCAAGGAGGCCTTATCTGGAAATTATGTACCGATTCTTAACAAAAGAAAGAAGCCAAGGATATCCCTAACCCCACTCGCCTTCTACAAGTGGATGCTATCTTTGAGGTTTTGAATATCCCAGAGAAACCCTTTTTTTACTTTCTGGGCACTGACAATTAGGCTGATTCCTATCCTCTATTGCAGCTCTCATAAAGTCCCTACATGAGATCTTCTCCGAACCTCTCAAAAGTCTCATCTTTTACCTAACTCTTTCTTGTTTTTCATCTCCTACTTCCTTCAAAGTTCAAACCTTCTACGTTGAGCTAGCCTGGCATGACCACATAGTTTGTGCACGTGTCGAGTGGATTTAATGTCGGAATTTTTGTGGGACTACTGGGGCTAGTATAAGGGACAAAACCTAAAAGCGAGGAAGAATAAAGGATGACGAGAAGATAACACTTGATTGGCAAGGAATCGTCATGGCAGAAAACTCCAAGCTTTGAAAAGATGGGGGCATTGAGGCAAAAGGGAATTTTGGGTTTCAAAAACTGTGTTTGCTTAGTATTAAATTAAGCCATGTAATAAGGTGGTAATAGGTCCTATGATTAAAGTGTGGAAGATAGTGGTGTAATAATTGAGAAGCGAAACGTTTTGGATGTTTCCGAAACGGTATAATTATATTAGAGAAAGGAACATAAAGGAAGTTAAGTGGTTAACATTTTGGAAGATTTTGATTGCTTGCAAGTCTAAAGGACACGGTTGAATATGAAGCAACCTATAGATGAAAGATACCTAATTTTCTTCTTGACAATGCATGTCCTGGTATTGGTGGCATTTGGTGACCGACAAGATCAAAGTCACCAATGTGAGATAACTACAAGGGTATGCAAGAGATAAGGCGAGAATATGTGGAAAAAAAAACATAAATCATAGGGATAACATTAGAAATACTTTAATATTATATTAAAGGGATTTTAGTAATTATTTGTCAATTAGCATTGCTGTTCCTCAACCGTTGAAGCTTTTCATGACAAAGTAGGTGTTTTTCGCGACTCAAATATCTTTGTGGTCCCTTTTAATTATCATAGCTTCAACAAGCATTTTTTTATCCAAGACGATTTTGGAAGCTGGGCACCAAACATTGGTAAGAGAGGGCAATCTCTTTGTCTCTGTTACGCAGTGTCTTTATCGATGTCCAATTTGGACACTCATCTTGTGATCCTTCGGTACGCACATGGAAGGAACCACCACGGCTATGGACATAGTCACATAGCCTTGGCGTCATTATACATATAAAGCTAAATCTTGAGTTAAACCAACAAATCGGTGCTCCTACTGTTTTATTTCTTTGCCCTAAAATGGGATTTTCTTTTCTTTTTGATTTCGTGTACGTGCGCAAGGTAAAATATCATGGAACATGGGATTATGCAAAAGGATAAGGATTACGAGTTATAGACTAGGGCAGCAAGGCAGAGACTATCGAGGAAATGGAAAACATTTAGGAACATCAAGGTCAAGGGTTTTTTGAGATGGGTGGGCTTAGCGCTTAAGGAAATACAAGGACAAGCGAGCCAGGTTGATTTGTATGACCCGTTTTGTCCTTGAAACTAGAATTTGGGTCGTCACGCATTTGAGATGGTTTCAAGATTTGATTAAAAATACTTCTTAGGGTCTTATGATATCACAAAATCAATCAAATAACAAAAAGTCAAGGAGGTAACTTCCTAAGATTTGACATAAAGTTCCATATCACTGAAGCCATACACACACACATACAAAACTAAACTGTCATCTTCCTCTCAATTAAACCTTTTTGTTCAGTTTTTTGGCAACTGGGAAGTGTTCAACAGACCTATGGTACATACCCCCATATGTACTATTGGTTGTGATTTATGAAGCCACTATTATTCAACCTCATGATTTACAAAACCAAAAAAAAATCTCTAATGAAATTAAATAGTTACCTTATTTACCCCAAGTCCCGACCTTCGAGATAATTTTTTTTTATTTTTTACCTTTTTTGTTCATTCCATGTCTTACCCTCAAAAAATTCATTCAGCATGCGCTCAAGATCCTCTGGACTGTACTTGATGTACTTCAGGGGGTTTTTACCACCCTCAATCATGGGTCTGTACAGAAATCAGAAGAGAATCATCATAAGTATTATGATGTTAGATGAGAGAAATTAAAGCGATCGCTTGAGGAAGTGGATATGGAAATTGACTTAAGGGTAACAAGCCATACCCTAGCCGTTTCAAGAAGGATCTGTAGGCAGGCAAGAGGACTTCGGCAACAGCAAGCCTCAAAGACTCTCGCAACTCACTGTCTGGAACTGTCCATTGAGATTGTCTTTGATGAAGCTCCTCAAATTGTACATTGAATGTCTTAAACCTGTCCTTCACCACTGCTCTAGAAATTCCACTTGCACCTGAATCCCCCGTGCCAACAGAGAGGCACTGCAAAATCTGAACATCCAACATGTAAAATTACTTGCTTGTCTCACTACATCAACAAATCAACATGCTTCAGTAGAAAGACAAATGCTTTTTCTAAATTTTTCCTAACTACTAGAACACGTGATAAGGATGAGATGGGGTAATGCTGATTTTAAAGGTTTACAAGAGCAGTTAAAATTATGGCTTAATTACTTGGTGATCATAGTTTAAACATTTTCTGGATAAATTTCAACATTTGGATAAAAGTTATCTCATTTTCCCATTACCCAAAGATGAATATGTTATTAAGTTCATGCAACAACTCAATGCATTCGCAATAGTTGTAAATTTCAAGAAACAGAACCTTTGCCCAAGAAATTCTCTTGTACTGATTTGCATGCTGCTGCACTATCCTACGATGTATTTGGACCCAGTCATCTCCCAATAAGTCCTTTGCTTCTGACCTGTAAATAAATGGTCAGGAGTTGAATATTGCCGCGTAGTTGGGACTTTCAGAACATGCTTAATGTAAACCAAACCTTCGTACAGATCTCACTATATAGTGAATGTTGTTCATAAGAAATAACTGGGTTAGTGCAGGATCTTTGTACTGCTTGGATTTCCCATCTAGATTAACCTGAAGTGCCTGCATAATCCTTGTTGTTAAAGTCGCTATTTGAGCCTCTGGATCACTTGCTTCGAAGTCTTCGAAGAGCTGCTTAAGTGTTGTCTGGTAACTGCGCACATGTAAAGTTACAGTCAGATCTTATTAACAAAAAAGTTAAGCAATTGACTACAAGCAAAGGGAGTGGGGAGTAAGTAAAACATAGCGCAGTGTCTGTCTTAAATTGCAGATTACAACCACAACAAAACCCGCAACGCAACCAGCAATATATATCAAGTGGGACAATGAAATAAATTGAAGGAATTTAAGGTCTATACTGCAAAATAGAAACAGCTAAAAACTCAAAAATCAAAAAATGAGACAAATTTGTCATAGAAGTAAAGCAACGACTGTGCAATCAGCTGTCGATAAAAGCTGATAGTCACATCCTTCCTACCACCGGCAGGTATAGAATTAAAGAAATAATATTAATAATACATGATATTCTATATTGCAAACCAACTCATTCAGGAAGCAGTAGTATCCGAGTTAATACAAAGACAAATTTTCTACTTACTCAAAGAGAAACTTCACATAATTTATCACATAGCTTGTCAAAGGATGCACAGTTCCATCAAGAACAGCGGTTCTGGTGGAATCTCTCTCAACCGCTTCTTCGAAATCAACAAAAGTCTCTTGAGCTGTCTGAGCTAACCGTGTTGTCAAATTAACTGCACCTTCCCGCATTTCATTGCAAGCTGTGGTTGCAAAGAGTAACTCAATCTGCAACTCATCAAACCCCGAAAAAGGAATAAGTAAACAGAAGGTCGAGAGCAATAGCAAATGTAGACAGCTAATCTGTAAGTTTATCTGGAAATCTTTCCCTACAGATTTATATAGCAGTTTAATGTGTAAATCTTAAAATCAATAGACGAGTTGCAAACAATTCCATCTCTCAGTCAATAATTCTGGTTTTTTCGCGTACTTGTGCGATTCCAACTTCTCTATACATGTTAGCAACATCAATTAATAGTCAACAAGTCATATATGGAGGTGATATTCCGATAATTTTAGAAGTTTCTATATAGGCATAGTCTCTAGCCCATGAAGTTAGCTTTTCACCTTTGAAATTTAGTTTTCTATGAACTTCTCCCTTGTCATCCTCATACAAGTATATACAGTCATCTTAACTTTATACATCAAGTTAATATGTGAGCTTTTTCAGGATGCTATTACCCATAAAACAGGGCGCTTTTTCATGCCAAAAGTAGAATTTGTTTGAACCAGAAGGACAAAAGATTGTATTACAATCCATTCAACAAGTGCCTCACATTTTAAAAAAAAAAGCATTACTAAAATTTTGATCACATAATACATAATAGAAAACTTTTGTTCAATCTGCATAGATTTAACATACCTCTGACTGAAGTTCTCTCATAATCTCATACATGTCTAACAGAACAAATAATTTTTCAGGTGATCTCTTGCTTTTCGCTATAGCTTCACCGAAACTAAGGAGCGTAGAAACACTGTTTACTGTTACTTCAGCAAAACACTGATCCCTGAGAGAACTGTCACCGAGTATTTCATCACAAATTTTCTTTTCCGCAGCTATTAATAATTTGACCTATTCAAGAATTATAATTTAGTTGACAGACCAACCTAAAGGATGCAATTTGTCAAATGAACAACATTTCAAATAAATCCTTACAGCAATCCGCATGTAGTGTATCCAATTCCCAATCTTTGCCTCCAAAACCTCCCACTGCATTTTCTGGACATCATCTTTGCTAAGTCTCTCAACACCTAATTTCCTGAGGCTCTGTTCCAAAACTGAAGCACGGGTGTCCCTGGCATTCATAAACATAGCCTGTCAATGCTGTTTCTAAATTAATATGGAATCAGTCATCACATGCATAAAGGTTAATATGAATAATTCTTACAGATTACCTGTAACTTCTGAATAACTGTTGCTGGTGGCCGGCCTGAGTCATTTGTTGTGCTAAATCATGCAACAGTGGCAAAACCCTGGGTGGAATAAGAGTTGGAAGCGTGTACACAGGAGCTTCTAGACTCTTATTTTGGTGATCAGATGAATTCTTGTTACTTTCCCCTTTTTGTTTAGGTGATGAAGATGGTCGTAGGGAGTTGGGAAGGCAATCAAAAAGACGATCAGGTTCCACAGGCTTGCTGCAATTCCGAAGAAAATGACTTCGTTTTCAGTTTTTTGCTTCATAAAAAATTACCTATTTGAAGTTCATGTCATGCGCATTATTATCAAGCCTAAAATAAAATAACTTGATTTCTGCAATAACCACTATTTTTGTAAATAGAAACGTTTGAAATGCACTAATTTTCTTCTCCAATTTCAACACTTCTCTATTCAATCGAAGGATATCAGAGTTGACTCAATTTTATCCCTGGGTTATTAGATAGTGATGAGAATTGGCGAAGTTAATACCATTTCGATGATTAATGTTCTTGGGTCTGTCTTCTTTTCTGCCACGGATGGGGTGAAGAGATAAACATTGTTTGTGTAATTAGTTTCATTCATTTACATGCTTCTTTACTGTTTTTTCACACAAGAAACATTGATTAACTGAAAACAAACCTGTAATTTGACAATAGCGTTCTAAACTCATCTTCCAGCTTTGAGACAGCTTTCGTGAGCATTTGATTAGCGTGACTAAGCACCCCATCAGCCTTAAAACTTTTATTGCTGCTGAAAAACTCGACAGTGCTTTTCAGCTGATCAATTGCTTCTAAGTAGCTCTCCAGGTCTTCATGTGGCCCTCTCAGAATTTTTGCCTCCGCCTGAATATTCACATTTAAATACACAATCAACATCGATAACGTGAAACAAAGTCTCAGAAAAGGAACTGTCCCTTCAAAGATGGTAATCACAAATGATCCTATGTTCTTCTGAACGGAATCCCTCCGTCTGAATAAGCACGGATCAAATAAACTAGCACTAGAGGATCAAAAGGTCTTTTGTAGACACTCAAAACACACGCCAGGTACAAGTTTGTTTATCCACAACAAATTGGATACTAGTGGGGTTCACACTCAAACTTGTTCCCATCTGATATGACACAATTTCTAAGAACAATTTTGTCCACCAAGTTTCAATTTTTTTTATTATCGGCTATATTAATGACCAATATCTGATTAAATTGAATGAAATAGACAAAATTGAAAATTCGGAGCTACCTTGCGAGTAAGATCAAATTGGGCCAATATAACCTCAGCGGTCTTCAGAGTCTTGTCGATATTGTCATGCGCTCTTCTTATGGAATGCGTTCGTATCTATTTCAGATCTCATTTTGTTCACCAAACTTGATGAAGAAGAAACGTATTCTTACATAAAAAGAAGAAAGGAACGGTTACCTGAGTGGGACGCAAGGCGGTTTCGAGGGCGGAGAGGCGGTGGTCGAAGGAGCCGAGAATGGCGACCATGCTATCGGTGATGGTCTGGCTTCTGTGCAGCGAGTCCTTCATGAATATGGCTCTCTCTCTTAACGCCTCCATTGTTTGAGGCACCCCCATTGCACTTGATAGTATAGATTTAGATTCGAAATGGGTGATAGAAGTTGCAGGTGTGATGTATTTTGTTGGTTTGGTTGGAGGAAGAAGACAAAATATGAAGTAGTTACGAAGGAATGTAGATACTTGTGATGTGGACCCCTTGTTATGCTCTAAATTTCACTTATTATTTATAAAAATGTTTTTTTATATTTTAATTTCTTATTAAAAATAAAGGCACACCGCCAAGTTGGATTGGAGATTAGGCAGACATTTGATTTAATATATGAGCAACTTTTTAAAATCAGACTAGAAATTAAAATACAAATTTTAAGATTTTAAATTTTTTATAAAATTTAAAAATAATAAAAATAAATTATTTTATTTAAAATTTAATTAAAAATTAATATTAGGTTAAAAACAATCATTTTATTTCAATTTATAAAAATGGTCAATTAATTTTTAACTAAATTAAAATTTTATGACCTATACCAAATTTCTAAAACATTGCATGGAAATAAATCAATAATACAAAGAGTGTTTGGAATAGTATGAATTGAATTCAATTCAAGTGTTTGGAAACAAAAAAAGAAATGGTTCAACCCTATCATATTTTATAAATTGAATTTATCTGAAAAAGTATTGGAATTGAATAACGAACTGGGACTTCAATTCTTCTTTTGAACGTTGAAATATCCTTTCAATAATATCCATCTAAACCCCATCATCCTTTGTAAATTAAATTCACCTGAAAAAGAATCGGAATTGAATTATGAACTAGGACTTCAGTTTTTCTTTTGAACGTTGAAAATATCCTTCCAATAATACTTATCTAATCCTACCATGTATCTTTTCACTTCAAGCAGCCCTTCCTACCTCGAACAGCTCCTCTCATCAAGAAACGAAACACCAATACCTCTACGAATCAGCACCTTCTATTATATCTAGGTTTTCTCTTTTTTTTTTATTCGTGGGTGTCTTTTCGATTTTCGTTTTTTTCTATAATTATCGTTCTCTTTTAAATTCATTGTTCGATTTAACTTTTTCTTTTATTTTTTCATGTCATTTGCAATTAATTTTTTCTTTTTATTTTAATAATAAACTTTTTTGATGATATTACTTATAATGAAATTGATCATTAACTTGCTATATATAAATGTGAATGTTTATTATTTAATAAGATTTTTTTAAATTAAAGATAAAAATATCATATGAAATAACTAAATGTATTTTAATTGTGTTTCAAATAGCTTAATTAAATTTAATTTTAATATTATTAGGTTTATACTTTATAGTGTAAACGGTTGAATGAATTCGAAGGTTTCGGTTCTAAAGTATCCGAGGATATTTACGGAGTTCATCAAAGAGAAGTAGAGAACGAATTACGAACCTATGAAATGTACATGTACATATAAAGTATGTAAAGCGAACAAGATAGCAACGGCCGAGAGAGAGAGAGAGAGATTGAGATAAAACGACGAGCGATGGTGTGTTGTGGAGGTTATGTGGGAAATCCCAATCCCTGCATTTATGAAATCGGAGGCCGAAATCACCTTTCACGATTTGGCGAGTTTGCCAAGGTGCCATTGGTGGTCGCGTGTAACTTGACGGTCCTATCCATGGAAACTCCGCCTGACGGCTATCGGAGGAACGTCGGCATTTGTCTGGTCAACTCCTCTAGGAAGGTTTTTTCTTTGTGAAAACATTGTCTACATTAAAACTATTTACTTATTAATTGACCAATAAAGAGCTTCTCGTATTGAAACCGTAGATATTCACGGCGTCGAGGATAAACATAAGGAATACGTGGCAGATGCCTCAGGTAGTTCTCGAATCTTGTCCTATTTCTAACAGTTGGAATTAGTTTCAGTCCAATTGAAGCAGAACAATTGTTCATCGTAGATGGGTGGTGTTTTTGAAGGGACAATCAAAGCTATGCGTTGTGTTGTTTCTCACAGGGTGGTGCCGATGACGTTGAGGATTTGAGGAACGCGGCGATGCGAGAATTGAGGGAAGAAACTGGTGTTACTTCAGCCGAATTTTTGGCAGAGGTTTTGTTTTGCGGTTTAATGAGGGCATTGAAATTTTCGTACTTAGAATGCACGAATTGATTTTCCTTTTTTATTTCCATTTATTTTTGGCTTATTATGACCATGGTTAGGCTCCCTATTGGCTGACCTACGATTTCCCAATTCAAGTTAGATACAGACTCAATAGTCGGTGGGGCACAAATTATAAAGGGCAAGCACAAAAGTGGTAAGATTATGACTTAACTGATGTTAACTAGGAATATTTTAGGTTTCTGTATCTTCTTTATTTAGCTTAACCGTCATTTGTTATTCCTTGTCATGTTTCTAGTTTCTAATTTCATGTTGCATATATGAATTGTTAGTTTGTTGTAATTTCTTGGGGTTAGTGTACACTACACAAGTTTGAAGTAGAGGGTTAGGACACATGTAGGTGGTGATGGGGGTGATATACTCATCTCTGTTATTTGAATTTATGAAGATTTAGAGTATATGCACCACTAGCCGTTCAAACATGCATTTGATTTTTTAATTTCAATCTTAATGCATCCTATGTTCTCTATCATCTCTGTTAAAATTTCTTTTCCATAGAAATGTCCATCAGACAGCCATTGCTGCACCTTAACTTTATTGGAGAAGGTGGTGATATGTCTATATTTGATAGCAAGTATGTGGACAATAATTCCAGAAATAGTTTCCTTTTCCCCATCTAAATCAGTTACTGCTGGTAGATAGTGCTAAATAAAGATCAAAGCGTCCTAATGCTCTAAACGCTGTTCTCCTAATCTTGAACGCCAGGTTTCTTTTTAAGTTTACTGGGAAGGAGGAAGAGATAAACCTGTTGGGCGATGGCTCTGAAAAGCCTGAATTTAACGACTGGTCGTGGATGTGGCCTGAAAGAGTGGTGGAACTTGTGAGTCGATCTTACTATTTTTTTACTTTGCACGTATGTCTTTTACAGGGTTTTGTTATGGACTCAACTGCATGACCATCATTTTGGTAGTATTTATGGTCATCATGACTAATATTACCCAACTTACCTTTACACACCAGCAAATGGTCTATAGTATGCAGGAATATTTTCGTGAAACATTGGCCATATTAACCATAAGGGCCAACAAAATAATAGTTTCTATTTTTTTTTATTGTTAATGCTTTTTTTTCCATGTTGAACAGGCAGTGTATTTCAAGAAACCTGTCTATCAGCAAGTTATGAAGATATTTAGTCCTTATCTTCTATCAGATGTGGGTGAAGGAATTTTTTGTGCAAATGATGAAACTAAAGTCATAGTGTCTATATAGAGTCAACTCCTGTATAAGACGGCTGACATGTCATTTTGGCAAAAGCTATTACTGATACCTAGCCAGAGACTCATAGACTTTTAAAGGGTGGTACAGGTTGAGCTTGTGCTAATTCCTTTTCTACCTGCAAATGTACTGAAGTAAATAAAGTTATTGGGGGAGGAAGATTAACCCAAAAAAACATTCAAATTTCTGTTTCTTCACATTTTCCTTTCAAATTTCGATTGATGATGATCAACTCTTTTATTTGATTATTATGAAGGGTCAAGTTCAAGAGTGTTTAGCCAGTAATTGGGAGTGACAACCTAGATGTTCAGATTCTTACACCGTAGGTAGATGGACCTGACTTTTTCGAGATTTCCCTTATCCTGATTAGACGACTAAGATGCAAAGTGGGCATTTCCGGCCAGGAAGGTTCTCAGTTTCGCCGAAAAGAGTCAGCCAGGCATTCATTGACTGGACGCATATTAACAGCAGGATGGTGTTATCATCTAAAAGATATGAGCAACTCATGCATGTAGGGACCAACGGGTACTACAAATAGGTAGCGTAATAGAAGAATGAAGTCTCCACCATAATAGGCTTGTACACAAAGGATGATGCTATGCGTAGATAAATGGAGATCAATGCTTTTGCTGATGAGCTTTGGTGGGCAGAAAGCCAACTGAGATCGCTCAAGACTGAAGCCAAGGCCGACATGGAAGACTGTGATCAGAAAATGTAATCGGAGGGCCAATGCCAAGCCTGTTATCGACTCAAAACTACACATAAAACGAGATATCGATTACACAAAAAGGGTAACAAAACCTTTTGCTAATAGTTTGTCAACTCAACCTAAGCCATGTTGCTAGATCAACAGGTTTTCGTTCTTGAATTTCATTTCTCAAGTCTGTATAAGTAACAGCCTTTAACATGGTTCTTAAGGAGATGTATTGAAGTGGGTTCTCCGCTTAATTCCCCAATCCTTAGCTACTCCGAATATAACTACGTCGAGATAATCTTATCAAGCTCACTAGAGTAGACACTTATCTTCTTCCTATGAATTTTCACGTAATAGAATCACTGTAACTCTTGGGGTCAGCATACGCCTATGGTGTGTTCTGTAGGTGCTGTTCGGGCCTTTGCTTGGAATAGAGAGCTTGCAGGTCAACTGTCGCTTCTGCTATTCATAGGACCATGATCATTTTAGTTTTGAGATTATTGACATCTCCGAATATTGCAAATGCTCTTCAAACGTTTTTGTCGTGTGTATACTGTTTCGTTAATGAAAATAATTGTTAGCCTAGCTCCATTTTGTATCCAGGAAATGGAATTGGAATTCTAATTCTAATACCTGGAATCGTGACAATAGGTTGTTTTATGAAAATTAAGTTGTTCTGGATAATTCATTCCTTTATCAAATCTAACTATAAATTCCATGGAATTGGAATTTCAATTATGCGTGACAAATAAACAACATATTTGGAGTTGAGATTCCTAAATCAAATGCGGAGTTCCATTTGTAATGCTGCCAAAAACGACCTTACTGCAATTCTTTATAGTTGTGATGTATTATCTATTCATTTCTTATTATATGTAAAGACTTTTCATTTTACCAGGTTGGATTTTGCAGGTCAGCTCTCATGGAAATTGGAAATTTGTAGATCAGAAAAGGCGATTCTTTCCTCATCTTGATGAGGTACTAGATGGAGAGAGTAATGAACCGGGATCTAAGAAACCTTCTGGTTCTTGATACTCTGTGCAGATCGGTGTAAAAGGCGATTCTGTCCTCATCTTGATGAGGTACTAGATGGAGAGAGTAATGAACCAGGATCTAAGAAACCTTCTGGTTCTTGATACTCAGTGCAGATCGGTGTATACCTTAATGCTTTCTGGTCCGTTCAATTCGGCTGTGTCTTGGACAGAAGGATTCGAAGACCTGCAAAACCAAAATTAAAGCCTAACGTTTGGACTTGGAAGATTAATTGGAAATTTGCTTCTTACATCGTCGAATGAGAATACACTGGAAGAACCAAAAGAGCATCCTTTCCCTATAATCACTGTATAAGCTTCTGTTTCTCATAATATATGAACTTCACGTTCAAGTGGCTAACATACTCATCATATTTTGTTAAACTGAAAGTTTTTGTAGAAACTGAACTAATGTTCTACTGCCCTTGTATAGCAGAATGTTGTTATGGCCCTGGAGCACTTTCTTGGAATCAAGAGTGAAACAACTCTCTGTATTTTCTTTTGGTACGTCCTTATATTCATGGATCTCTAGTACTAGGTCTGTAATTCTTCAGTTCGTTGATGCTAATGTAGTTAGAATGAAACATTAAAAGAAATGAAAATCATGAAATACACACCACAAAACTGTTGTGATGAGCAGTACTACTTACTACTGCAAAAGGTCTGTACTATTTATAATAGAGCTTGTCAAGTGGTAAACGTGGCAGCTGCTTAAATGGGAAGACTAGGAGAAGGACAAATGCAATGATAGAGACGGAGACGGAGACGGGGGACACTTAAAATTCACGTCAGTCCAATTAAGGAGGTATTTATTTGCAATGTATATGTATATCCATTCCATCCACACTGTTTCCAGCTGACGATGATCCACAAGCACAATGTAGGACATTCCGACCTTTGGTTCCAGTAATGTTGTTGGTCCACCCATTGACAGGAGCAAGGGGCCTGTGTTCTCGAAAGAGCTGCGGCTTGCAGGGCTTCGGGTTTCATAAGTGCTGTGTGGGTTAAAAAATCTCAATCAATTACTCAATCTACTTCCACGATGTTAAAAACCATCGACTTTAGGACATGGTGTACTCTTAACCAAATGAGGATCATGTAAGTTGATCAGGGTCTCCTAAAACTTGGATAAGTTCCTCATTGATAACTAAATATTACTGACCAAAAAAGTACTGGCCTTTGCTTTGGCTGCATCAACAGTAAGGAGCATATTTGAGAACAAGGCGATGAAGCAGCAAGGAACGGGGATATGATCACTAAGAGATTTTCATTCAAGATTGTTCTCTATCTATATCACAAATTGCAAATAATATCTTAAGACTGATTGGGAACTGAACTCTAGAGCATCAGGAACCATGCGACAAAACATGGCATAAACTGATTGGAAAACAGAAGCAACACAACTTACTATCTACAACATGAGCGGGATAAGGATAAATGAGCAGTAGCAACAGTAATGATGATGAACTTATATGTCTCATCGGCCATCAGCAGAAGTGAAGGAATCTGCAAAGCCAGTTGGCCTTGCTGGTATACTACTTTTGCTATCAGCCAGGTCCAAACTCAAGTCCTTTCCTTCTGCTTCTTGCCAACCTTTCACCATCTGATTAAGAGGAAGGCTATAATCAATGCCACAATATTCTTCAGTATCATCATCTAACGGTTTCCATTTCTCAACAAGTGGAGCTAGCACATTCACTGCATGGCTCATATCTGGTCTTTGGTTAGGCTCCCTAGCTGTGCAATGCCCTGCAAGTTCGGCAATAACAGAAATGCTTTCAAATTTTTCATCTTTGGCATCCAGGGCAGGGTCAATTGCAGCCCTCAGTGTCTCTTTATCTGATTTGATATGCCAGAACCATGCAGCTAAGTATCGACTTTCTTCTGGTCTGTCCTCATCAAGGGCCATTAGTCCAGTCAACAGCTCCATTAAAACAACTCCAAAACTAAAGACGTCGGCCTTGGTTGTGACTTTTCCCGTCACTAAGAAATTATAAATGAAGAAGTTAGTCTTCAGAATAATTGTACACATCAAAAAGTAACATGAGGTCTATTGTGCTACTGTACAGCTAATATAAAGAAAATACGATGCTAAGTGGATGTATTTGTTTCAGCATGGAAAATCATGATATGGAACTCAGACAATTCCCTTCAAACCATTTCTGTATTAAAAGCATTTACTTGATTTTACGAGGCCCTAAAATTCTGGCAAGAATCAGCTATATCAATGATTCAAGATTCAGCTAAAAACCAGTTTTACATTTATGAATCAGTTCCTTGTTCAGCCATTAGAAAATAAACTGGTTGTTATTTAAAAAATCAATTCAAAAAATCTGAAATGAAGTAGATAAGATTGGATGCGCTTACCAGCATATTCTGGCGCCAAGTATCCAAAAGTCCCAGCAAGCCTGGTCACCACAGATTTCTGACCATTCTCTCCATCAGGAGCAAGTTTGACCAATCCAAAATCAGAAACCTTTGCTCTGAAATCATCAGCAAGTAAGATGTTTGAAGATTTAAGGTCTCTGTGAATGAAGCTCTGATGGGCTAGATTATGAAGATACTCCATTCCTCTGGCAACATCCAAGGCTATATTTAGTCTCCTCTTCCAAGAAAGAGGCTCCAGTTTCAAGCTTTTCCAGTGGAAAAGATGCTTACTGAGGGCTCCCTGAGGCATGTACTCATAAACAAGAATTCTCTCATAGCCTTCAATTGAGTATCCGAGAAGAGATACCAAATGACGATGGCGGACTTTTGAAAGAACTGCAATCTCTGCCTGAAATTCATCTAACGCTTTCCTGCTAATGGCACCTGCTTCCATTCTTTTAACTGCTATTTTTGTTCCATCGTCTAATTCTCCTTTATAAACCACCCCAAAGCCACCACGGCCAAGCTCATTATCTGGCGCAAAATTCTTGGTCACGTTGCGAAGAACCTGAACCGAAATGACTAAGTTTCCTGCTTCAAGGACGTGAGACTCCCCAATGCCACTATTATTCCTGCTAGCAGAACCGCTAACTGTAGAAGTGCTTGCAATTGTGTTGTTGGCAACAGCAATCTTAACCATGTTATCTGAATCAAATGGATCTCGCGGATGGATGACAAGGGAACTTGAAGCATTAACAGTTTGTTTCTGCTGCTTATAACAATATATTAATATAGGAATAGCCAGAATGGCCACAACTGCAATACTTGCAACAGGGGCTATAATTGCAACCAAGGTGGATCTTTTCGATTGGGTAGAAATGTGAGAATTACTAGAAGCAGAACCTGTGCCTTTGTTTCCAGAAGGCGATTTGCTGGCTGGTGGTGTATCCGAGACTCCAGGTGATGAAGTGTTGATAGGAGATGGTGCTGGTTTGGTCTGATTACCGCCACTAACTAAAGGATTACCAGCAAAGACAACATTAACAGTGGTTTTAAATGCCGGTAGTGGAGGGGAAATATCATTGCTGCTAAGGTCCAACTTTGTCAAGGATGCTAAGCCAGTCCAGTTGGTGGGAACTATGCCACTTAGATTGTTATTGCCAAGTTGGATTTGTGTAATAGAATCTAATCTCCCTACCGAAGGACTCAAGGTTCCGCTGAGATTATAATTAGGCAAAATAATGGAAGAAACTTCACCTTTGGCATCACAATGCACTCCAAGCCATGATGCACATGGATTATTGCCAATCCAGGATTTAGCAAGTCTTGAAGGGTAATTTAAGCCGCTTAAGAACTCTATAAGCGCCATAACTTCTGGTGCACAAGCAACCCCTGGACTGGTTTGACAAAAAGAATTTGAAGTGCAGGTGGCATTGATTGCTTTAAACTTTGGTATTGGACCCATCAACTGGTTATTATTCAAGTCCAAGTTTCCCAACGCCATATTTGCCAGGCTATCAGGGACTAAACCCACAAGTTGATTGCCATTAAGATTGAGATCCTTCAGCTGAGTCAAATTGCCAATGCTCTCTGGAATTGCACCTGTGAATTGGTTCCCGTGAAGCCACAAAGTGGTGAGCGAAGTCATCGTCGCTACCAAATCAATTGTACCTGTCAAACCACCCCCCTGTTGGTCGTTTAACCATAAGTTCTGCAAAGACATTCCTCCCTTAAAGCTTGCAGGAATCTCCCCAGATAACTTATTGGTGGAAAGTTTCAAGTTTTCCAAAGATGATAAGTTTCCCAGAAAATCAGGCAATGGACCAACTAAATTGCAAGACATACACGAAAAATTAGTTAACTGTGCAGCATCTAACAACCCATTTGGGATTGACCAACCTTTGGTACCATTGAGATTGTTTCCATCGAGTGCCACTGACTGTAAAAGCTCCAAACCATCAAAGAAATCAGATGGAATAGAATCGAACTGATTGTAATCCAAATAAGCATATATTAGCTTGGACAGTCCTCTAAGAGATGGTATAGGCCCTGTGAATTGGTTCCGTTGAAAACTCAATCTTTCCAACATAACCAGCTTGTTGAGGTTTTGAGGCAAAGGACCCGTTAGGTTCATATCCTGAACCTGAATCTGAGAGACCCTCGAACCAGAACAGAACACATGCTTCCAATTTTGCCCACATGGGTCATCACCATTCTTAGGCCACTCCAAGGCTTCTGGGTTATCTAACCCATCTCTAAATGACTTGAGAATTGCCAAGTCATTGGCGTCTGTCTGTGCATAAACCACAACAGCTAGTGATACGAGCGATAAAGTTACAAACTTTATAAGGTAGCTTCTCATGGCAGATCTATGGAGTTGTTCCACTTCGGTTCATTACGCACCAACCCAAAAAGACAATATAAGCTACACAGTAGCCTCTTACATTGAAGTTTGCTTCAATACCCATCTCACATCGTACATGGGAGTGAGAAAAAATAGCACAATTCAGATTAATACCAATCTACATGTCTAAAGGCTGAAGAAGGAGAAGAAAACAAAACACGCAAGTGCAGAGTGAAGACTAAAGACTAACTCACACACAAGAAACCATGAAATTTGGATATAAAGAGATCAAAGAAGCATTCAACAAAACTAACCAAAGAGATGAGGAAAAAGGAAAAAGAAGTGGAGAACTGATAATAATGGTACTAATAACAGTCATCAAAAGAACATAAACCTTGGGTACGGATAAAAGAAAGAGAGAGAGACGGAACGTTGGCTTGGTTGAGAATCTATGTGTCTCATATCTAATCTTCTGGATGGTAGATTGCCACATAGCAAGCAGAGTGTTCTTCTTCTATATCTCTCAACTCAAAAGTTGCATTGCAACCACGCGGATCCGGCTCGTGTATATAGTAAAGGACATTTCCGTCTTCTTAGCCACAGACATTTGACCACCGAAAGGTTTCTCCGCTTATAAGTCTTTAACATATTTCGGTCGAAAACAGTTCACTTGAAACCTTTTTTTTTCTCAAAGTAGAACAGTAAAATCATTATTTTTATGCTAATAATTTAATTAAAATAATAATTCATTATGGGTTTTAAATGTTCAAGCAGCCGCCGAACGGTGCCTCTTTCTACCTGCTACATTTATCGTATTCTCCATTTTTATTAATTTACTATAAATATTTAAAAATTAAATATCGTCATGTCCACCTACATTTTATGAGTTTTATTTATATTATGGCTACGTAATTTTACGATTGGAGGCAAGAAGGACCATTAATGTGACCACGTGGATGCGAAATTTTCGGAAGTAAGAAAAAATTCACGCTTTACTTTTGACCCAAATCGTGGACTTTTTGTTGGGCTATGTAGAATTACCTAAGTACCCTCTTGAAATTATTTCAAGTGTACATGAACACATGTACGAGTTTGTTACTCAGCCCCACTTCGTCCATTTTTTTCTTTGCTTGCGATTGATTCTGTTAAATTTCCCGATTTCTTGAAATCATAAAACAACAACGACGACCACTAAGTAATTATAAATGGGTGCACTCATGAAAAATGCACATGTAATGGGACGGGCTATGGTTTGTGATGATTAAGTCATCGCACTCTTTAAAGAATTGATTGCAAAGCTTGTGCTTGAAGGGTAAGTGAGCTTAGACAAAGACTTAATTGGACTCTAATTACGCTTGCCTGTTAGACAGGAAAGGAAGGCGAGTGCTATAAGATGGCATTTTTCTGTTAAGCACTTCACACGTACTGCACCTGTATTATTACCGGTAGCTATATGATTGGAGATCTTCCTTGGAAACACATCTTAAGGTAAATTATTAGTTAGTTGATATGGACAATGGAGGAATTTTAGTATTTCGACAAATTTCAGACTCTGATTGGTTGTCGGTAGAAAATGCTGGGGGCTCGGCTTGCTTCGCTGAATTCCTTGTCTTTGTAATTGGTGTTTTGTTGGACTTGCCGTGCACTCTCAACACCGCATCAAATTCTTTCTTCTAGTAAATCTGTCAACCCAATTCTCAATCGCAAAGTCACTTTCACCACAAAACTGTTACTGATTTCCATATCCAATTTTCAGTTGTTGTCTTTGACGTGTCAAATATAGGATTCAATGAATCTTTTTTAAATTTAACTTAATTTAATTAATACGAGTGATAACTTATAATATTTAGTCAGTGACATATAAAATAGAAATTTATAGTTTTTTTTTTTGAATAAAAACGATAATAGCGCAAAAACAAACAAAGGTAAGAAAGACAAAGAAAACTAACCCAAGCTAACAGGTTTATCCTGTACACCCGAAATCTAATAGTCTTTCTCCCTCAACAATAACAGAAGCCGAACAGTCTGAATTTAAAATGGAG
>JANKOE010000005.1:62326523-62337467 GCA_026284465.1 Erythroxylum citrifolium | reverse complement strand
ATTCGAAGTATACAAAAATTACTAAAATTATATTAATACAGTCCGAATCAATCCGAAGTTTCATTAAACCAATTTACTCGGAAAATGTTATGCATGCATGCCAAAATACTTATGCACAATTAAGCAAATAGTTTATAAGCAAATAACAAACATAATTCGTACTAACTTCTTTTAATATTCTAACCCCTAATTTGGGGCGTTACAACTTACTTGGACTTGATTATCTTTTATGTATGTCTGTATGTATGTATGTATAATCTTATTTTGATAATAATGTAAGAAATATTATCTAATATATAGATAAATACAAGATCTTTTAAAAATGTATGTATCATTAATCAAACCATTTACTTAGATTTGATTGTCTTCTACAAATTAAAGGGCTTCTTGAAAGAACTCGTTTCTTCTTATAGAATATTCTCTTTTGAGTGTTTTCTCCCCAAAAGATTAGCACTAACCTTATCAATTGATTATTATCTATTATTTATAAATAATTTTGTTAACTGTATTTTAAACTCATCGAGTATGTCTTTTTAATTATCATGTTATTTAAAAAAGATAACATATTTTTAGTGTTAATTTGTAATTCGAAGGGAAGAATTCTCTCAGAATTTGTACTTGACTTCTTATCACTAATATAAGTGGGTTTCAAAAACATAAAAAATGAAGTTTTAAGCTAATCGAAAATGTTAAAATATGCTAAAATCAAATCTAAAGTAAAGAGAGTGATTGATTGTAACAAAAAGGGAATTACAAACTATAAAAGTGAATTCAAGATAGCAAAGATGAATTCACGATGTTAAAAAAAACTGAAAAATAACAGTGTTTTTTGAAATAGTCTGGTCGTTCTCTCTAGTTATTAGTTTTGATGTGTTGAATATTGTGTGTCCTTTATAATTTCATGGTGTTGGTGGATTTATAGTCATTTCTTTCTCTAAGTATTTTTTGTTGCTGTTATTGCCCAATTCCTTACATTTTAGCTAACAACTTGACACTATCTCTGTAATTTCTACCTTAAAAACAATTAATTTTTTATAGCAGACTAATTGCTTAATTTCTAGCCCACTTGATTATGTTTTTTGTTAACTGTCTTTTTTTTTCCCTCAACTTCCACGATTTAGCTAACTACCTCCCTACAATTTTTTAAAACATATGTCAATGTTGTATTAATTGCTTGAAATTCTTAAATCTTAAACTTATCATCTGATTCCCATATGCATGAATTCTCGTCAAATTACTTCTAAGACGCCTAGTATTTGGGCTCCTTTTACTTGTTGGTCAAATGAGTTGAATTTATTTTAGGCTATCAACAAATCTTTAAAAATGTCTAATTTTTCAAAATTTTTTAATTTAGTAATAAATTTTTAAAAAATTTAATTCATTGACTAACCATTCAAAATTAAGTTAAAAGATTATTATTTTTTACTGATATAACTAATAGATAAACATTCATGTGACATTTAAAGACATGTTATATTAGAAAAATTAATTATTTTATTAATTTATACAAATTGTAAAAATTTATTCATTAAATTAAAAACTTTAAAAATTTTAACACTTAATTAAAAATTTTAAAAAGATTAAGAGTGTTCAATTTATCATCTCTAAAAGAAAGGTTTATATTACCAACAAGTTTAATAAAATATATAACTTATAAAAAGAAAAGGTTAGAAGTGTATTTTCATTAACTTCCATTAGATTTTGGGTTGACATATTAAACTATACTATAGTTTAAATGGATATGAACTTTGGGAACTGTCTCTTCTTAGGAAAAGAGTGGCGGAGAGAGCCCAAACATATAAGGCCCAACTTACTCATGTGCCCATCAAACCACTAAACCCTAATCACTCTTAGCCTAAACCCACCCAATTGCGTGTGAGACAGCACAGACCCGCAAATCTTTAAAATCCCAAAACAAAAACCCCTTTGCCATCAGCTCGCTCTCCTCTGCTTCTCTTCTGTGGTTCGTCGACTGGATTTTAATTTGACTCTTCTGTGGTTCGTCGACTGGATTTTAATTTGACTCACTATGGTTTGTCTCTGACCTCATTATTCTCTGTTTCTTCGGGATTTTGATGTCAATAGGTACGCTGAGTTTATTGGCGAATTCTTTTTGTTGTAGCCGCAAGGAGACTACATAGAGCTTCACAGGAAGAGGCATGGGTACCGTCTCGACCATTTCGAACGCAAGCGCAAGAAGGAGGCGCGTGAAGTCCACAAGCGTTCTCAGAGAGCCCAGAAGGTGTTTCTCTTCTTATGGTTTAGTTTTTGCAAGAAGTTTGGATTTTTTAGTTCTTTTTTATGGTTTTCTTTTTGGATGGTACTATGGTTATGAGCTGAAATTATAATTGGTAATTTTCTTTTTCGGTTGAAACAGGCTTTGGGTATCAAGGGTAAGCAGATTGCAAAGAAAAATTATGCTGAGAAGGCTCTCATGAAGAAAACGTTAGTACTTTTTTCTTTCCATTTTACTTGCCTTCATTATTGCTTTGAACTATGCTAATTAATTTGATTTAAAAGAGACCATGTAATACCCAATAAAGATCAGTATAATCAAAATACTCCAAAAGTACAGCTCTTCCGCACTGTTAACGGATTTGTTATGTTGATGGTTGGAAACACAATTTGTGCTGGAGTTCAGTTGCAAATTTTTTTAAACCTCGTGGTTAATGCCTTTTTAACAATGTATTCTTAAGTTCTCGAAGCTTTAATGGTGATAATATAAGGAAGCTATCTTATGGTGTTGTTTCCTTGCCATAACTTAATGTCCATGGAGAGCTTTACCATAAAGTTTCCCCTGAATGACACTCACAATTTACTGTAATTGAAAATGATTTTGTCTTTCACCACATTTAGGAATTGTGTTGCTGATGTTGAGGGAAGTGAAGTAGTTGTCTTGTATTTGTAGTGTTGATAGCAATTGTCAGATGCTTATCAACGATATTAGACTTGATAGCCAAGTCAAAGCTCCATGAGAAGATATTTGTTCATGTTTTGTTCCCTAAGTCCTGTCGCTGGACATTAACTTACAGAATGTATATGATAGATGAAATGTCAAGTAGCTACACAGAATTTAAGTTATGGACGTGTTTGTTCAGGAAAATGGCATTATAGAAATTTTATTTTTGCTTCTGACATACTAATTATTGAGGACTGTTTAGTTTTTCAAAAAACATGAACTTCTGAGTGTGAAGGAAAAATAATGCTTGTGAATTTGTAATAGGATGCCTAAACTAGGTAAGCAAATTAGTTTTGTTGCTTATTGGAACCATTTTCCTTAACATTTAGTGCATATTGCTAATCCATGTTCTGGAGGAGATTATTTTTATGGAAAACTTTTACTATATCCAATTAAATTTGAAAATGGATTGTTTATTCTTGAACTAACATATGCCGTCACACAGCTGAAATTGCTCATTCTTTGTGGTTTCTATCTTTTAATAGTCGTTTGTACCCTGCACTATCATCCCAAAAAAGTGATGGGACTAATGAGCTGGTCTTCTCCCGATCTAGTGATGTGTCCCCTTTCTCCCTTTTCCTCTGTTGTAGTAGAAACAATTTGGCAAATATAAAGGCATTCGCATTTATTTTACAATGATTTTGCAAGTATGAATTGTGGCTGTAGTCTAGTTATTGTTATTCCCATTTTTATCCCCTTTGATTGAACTGTTATGTTTCAATAGGTTGGCTATGCATGAAGAGTCAACATCTAGGCGCAAGGTGGATGATCAAGTTCACGAAGGAGCTGTTCCTGCCTACTTGCTTGATCGTGAAAACACAGCAAGGGCAAAGGTTTGTTTTTGATGCATATTGGTGATGGTTGTGCGTATTTTACTTCATGTTCTTACCTTTCTGATTGGTGGCATTTTTCTTACATTTAGATCCTTAGCAATGCTATAAAGCAGAAGAGGAAAGAGAAGGCTGGAAAGTGGGAAGTTCCTCTACCCAAGGTAACATTTACATTTGTGTCTGGATGAGAACTTGGATTTTAGTCCTTTTGAATTTTTGGTAGTGGCTTTTCTTTCCCTGGGTATTGTTTTGGTGCTTCAGTCTTTGGGTAGTTTATTTTATTAGAGATCTTTCCCTTATACAGGTCAGGCCTGTTGCTGAAGATGAAATGTTTAAAGTGATCAGAACGGGCAAAAGGAAAAGTAAGCATTTTGCTAAGTTTACTTTCCAAATTAAACTGTTTCCATTTATGAGAACTGAAATGTATGTTTTATAATTGGACTACATAAATAATTTAATTTTCACATTTTCTTTGGTTCTGGCTGGCCAATCCTTGAAGATACCAGTTCAGTGTTAGATTTTTTTTCTTCTTTGGGATCTTGAAACTGAGTCAATGTTGGGGTGGGGGAACTTTTCAGTCCTGTTATCGGCTGGTTGTTACTTATTGTTTCAATTCATTTTGTTATGCAATGATGCAACCAAACTCAATCCATTTTGTTATATAATGAGATGTATGTTTGAGTATTGTTAATTTCCCACTTGTATTTGCTTCTCATAATATATTGTGTTATTTTATGCAGCCAAGCAGTGGAAGAGGATGGTCACGAAGGTGACATTTGTAGGAGCCGGTTTTACAAGAAAACCTCCCAAGTATGAGCGCTTTATCCGTCCTTCAGGACTGCGATTTACAAAGGCACATGTAACACACCCTGAGCTCAAATGCACATTCAATCTTGAAATTATTGGAGTGAAGAAAAATCCTAATGGGCCAATGTACTCGTCACTTGGTGTTATTACCAAAGGAACCATCATCGAGGTAATATTTATGAAAGAAGTTCTTGATAATCAATTTGTAGAAACCTTATCCAGTTATTTGTCGGCTGACTCATTGCTATTTGTCCTGAATTTCAGGTGAATGTCAGTGAATTAGGTCTGGTCACACCTGCTGGTAAAGTAGTATGGGGTAAGTCCTTTTCTTCCAGCCTCGTGTATTGGCAGATGTATTTTCGTACCTTATGCCATTCTTAATTTCTATTTGTTACGATGCAGGTAAATATGCCCAAGTAACAAATAATCCAGAGAATGATGGCTGCATAAATGCAGTCCTACTTGTCTAGAATATCAATACAGGGGCAAGATTGGATCAAACATGTGTATTTCATCTTTTTTGAGAACAACCTGTACTGAGGGTATTACTTTTAGTTTGTTCTTGTTCCGAGTACTGATTCTTTCTTCTGGTCAGTGTAGCTCTCTGAGTTGGTTGTAAAATGGATCATATACCTGTGTGGTATCTCAATTTTATTCTTTTGTCTGAATAGAGCTAACTTGGGTCTGTTTTAGCATTATCCATCGGGCATGCAAGGGTTTTGTGCTATGAATGTTGTTTTTATTATCTCTATTGGATAATGCTATTCCTGATTTTGGAAAAAAAATTGAAAAAGAAAAAGAAAAAGAGCAACCGTTATAAATAGAGGAGCATCAGCTTGATTTTCACTCTCAAAAGTTGCAAAAATTCCTCAGGATTAATAACATAAAATAATCTGTTTTTTCGAGAGGCGTCTCGATGTCTTTGTTTTTCTCTGCGACTAGTGGTCTGGAACTATGAAGATTGGATTCTAATCCTCCAGGCCAAGAACTGAAGATGTAGTGTTGGGTTCAAATGAAAGAAGGCAGATGAAATACCCGCCAAGCCGAAAATGTTTATTCAGTTTCCAAGGCATAAAGTTAGGTTAACCACCAAAAGACTGCTCCATGCTTAATGGTTACAAACGTGCAATTTGCAAGAAAATGGAAAAAATGATCGTCTCAGTTCTGATTCAGAACATAAATGTTAGAATCAAGGAACAGTAGATAATTTGTTTGCCTAGTTGGGTCTAGGGGATTCTTAGACGAGCCCCTTTCTAATAACAGTATATAATAGCCTGGGATGGGCCTATTAGCTCAAACCCCGATCAGAGTTAGTACAGGTCTGAAAAGCCTAATTTAAGAAAATAATCTGGTAAAAATGAACATAGTTTTGGACATGGGTATTTTAGAGTTCATGTTGCTAGGTATTTAGATAAAAAAATTTAAATTATAGTGTTGAACACAAACTTGAACATGCGTTGCAATATACTCATACTTGAGATCCTATTTAATACTATAACTGCAGTGTTAGATTAATTTAATAATAATAAAATGTGACCTATCTTGTTTGGGTTGATTCTAATATAAGGTGAGCTTAAGATTAATAGTTATTGAACTTGTAGAGAAAATTAGAATTATTAGGGTTTTATTATAATTAAAAGAACTCTTCCTTCTCCCTCTCAAGTAACGTTAACAGTTATCAAAGAAACGTATATTCATGCATCATTGCAAAAGAACGAAGAAAAGGAGAGTGAAAAAGGCTTCTGCATAAGTAAGGTGTTTACGATTAGAAATGGATTAGTCATATTAAGCATAGATCAAGGTTAGTATCTCTTTTTCTTTCTTATAGCATGAATCCTAATTGAATGGGTCGAATCATTTGTGTTTGAAATAATTTGGGTGAATTCTAAATTTGAAATATTGTTTAAAGTATTTATCAAAGCCTTGATTATAACACTTTGATTTGCATTAAAGTTGCTAATACGCGAAAGAACTCACCACAAGTTACTCAATCTTTGTCTCTCTGTGGGACTTTGAAAAGCCTCAATTAAATTTGATGTCAAAGGTGAGAGCCTAGTTACAAAACTAAACTATGATGACAATTGTGCCCAAGTGATGGGTGGGGCTCATAGCAACCATCTGATTTTTGTGAAGACATGCCAACTACTATATGGGTTGTGATATATTTGCATATGATAGTTGGAACTTGGAAGAGTTAATTACTTTCCTATTTGTGTGGTGGGTATATAATCACAAATTGTACGAAATGGAGAGAAGTTCGAGCATGTAACACTTTTGTGAATGTGCGTGAGATATGTAAAACAAAAAGTTTAAAGAAAAGTTTTCGTGGGACATACCATCAAAGGCTTTGGATTTGTTTTTTGCATTTGCATGAATTCTGTAAAACAAAACCTTGTATTTTGTGGGCCCCATCATTGAAAAGCTTTAGGTTTATAGTATTACAAACAAAAAGTTTCTGAAAAGCATGTATGCATGGAGCCCACCATCGAAAGTCTTTAGGCATAATTTGTTGAGATTGACATAAAAGTTTTGAAAATAAAACGTTGAAGATGGTCAATTACGTTTTGGTCCTTATAATTTTTGGACTATTACAATCTGATAATAAAAATTATAGTTTAGTCCCTAAAGTTTTTGGATTTTATAGTATGATCTTTCAACATTATAGTTAAATTTTAAATTTTATTTATACTTAATTAAATGTTTATTATATAGAAAGCTTATTAGTGACCAAAGTGATCTTGCTTGAAAAGATATTTAAACATTTAATTATGTGTTCTTTCAATTGTTTATGTTATATGATGTTAATAAATGACATAAAAGATGAACTGAACAATTGAGATTATTAATTATAATGCTAGGAGATCACTCAAAGGTGAATCATTGCTTATAATTAATAACATTAAGGAGACTTATCGACATATTTGGTGAATATGTTTGTATATCGAAAGATAACATGAATACAAATTTGAGTATGATTGATTGTCTATTAAAGTGTGTAATCATTATGGATTAAGGATATGCATTTAAGTATCACCCAAAGGTGAACTTAAATATATATACATATATATATATATATATATATAAGTTTATTATTGTCTGAATCTATTAATTGTATTCAAAGCATTAATGTGTGAGTTTGTATTACGTTTGCAACTTTTAATAATTCGTTAGCTATGGGCAATGGTTTGATCAGGCTCAATAGGCTAAACTATGCTCGTTGGTTTTGACCAAATCCAATTTCAGTTGGGTATTATGGATAAAGACTTGACATTAGTTATTGAGAAGCCTACAACCATTACTGAGACTAGCACACAAGTTAAAAATACATATTTTGAGGCTTAGGAAAAGTCTAATAGGTTGAGTCTAAACTTGATGTGATTGAAAATATTTGAAAATGTTAAGCCATCAATACCTCATACGGATAATGCAAGGGAATTCATGATGAAATCAAAGAGTACTCACAATCAGACATAACTGAGAAATCTATTGTAGGAAGCTTAATTAATGAATTTACAACCAAGAAGTTTAACTAGTCTCAACCTATCCATGATCATGTAATAGGCATGTCAAATCTGGCTGCAAAGCTGAAATCAATGGGCATGGATGTGAGTGAATCCTTCCTAGCAGGGGCGGATCTAGAAATTTTTTTGAGTGGGGGCAAAATTTTATTTTTAATGAGGGCAAAATTTTAATGAGGATAATTTTTTTGAGTGGGGGCAAATTTTATTTTATTGAATAAAAAAATTTAAAATAATATTTTTTTTATATTTTTCTGAAAAAATTAGGGGCAGTGGGGGCAATATGCATCCGCCCCAGCTTCCTAGTATCGTTCATCATCAACTCACTTCCTTTTGAATTTGGTTAGTTCCAAGTGAATTATAACACTCTCAAGGAGAAATGGAACTTTCAAGAAATCAAGGTCATATTGATGTAGGAGGAAGGGAGATTATAGAAAATGAAAGAACACTTTATTCATCTTACAGTAGACAATGAAGCTTCCAACAGAAAGGGAAAGCTAGGAAAGAAGAACAATAAGAAGGACAAAGCCACAATGAAGGTTATTGAGGGCCAAATCTATAAAGAACAACATTGTTTCTTCTGCGAGAAAGTTGGTCACCTCAAGAAAAATTGCTCTAAGAGAAAGGTTTGGTTCAAAAAGAAAGTTAAGTATTATGTTTTAGTATGTTTTAAATCTAATCTTATTGAGGTGCCAAATAATGCATGGTGGTTAGATTTATGTGCAATTACTCATGTGTCACATGTTATGTAGGGATTCCTTTCAATCCAAACCATAAATGAAACTGAAGAGTTCTTGTTATGGGTAACAAAATGAAGGCATGAATATAAGGAATTGGGACGTACAGATTGATCTTAGACACTAGTTGTAGTCTAAATCTTGAAAAGTGTCTTTATGTTCCTAAATGTCCTCGAAATTTAGTTTCTGTTAGTAAGTAAGATAAGATAGGTTTTAATTTCAGTGTTGAAAATAATGATTTTTCTTTGTCCAAATGATAGTACTATTATGGTTTTGATACATTAATGAATGGTTTATATCATTTAAACCTTGATGTTAATTATTTTGAATCCCTGTATCATGTTGAACACAATATTAGTAATCAACATAATGCACATAATGAAAACTCTACTTACTTATGGCTTCAAAGGTTAGGTCATACATCTAAGAGAAAGGGTGATGAGGTTAGTGAAAAGTGAAATCTTACCTTAACTAGATTTAACTGATTGGGATGTGTGTGTAGATTGCATTAAAGGCAAGCAAACCAAACACATGTCTAAGAGTTCATCCACAAGAAGTACTGAGTTAGTTGAATTAATACATATTGATATATATGGTCCATTTCATGTTCCATCTTGGGGTGGTGAAAAGTATTTTGTCACCTTTATTGATGACTATTCATGTTATTGTTATCTCTATTTATTGCATGAAAAGTCTCAATCAATGAACATTTTTGAAGTGTTCATTAATGAGGTAGAAAGACAGATAGATAGAAAAGTGAAAGTAGTAAGGTCTAATAAAGGTGGTAAATATTATGGTAAATATGTTAAGAATGGATAGGTTCTCGGTCCATTTGCAAAACTTCTTTAAAGTTGGGGCTTTTTTTTCACAGTATACAATGCCTAGTACATTATAACAAAATGATATAGTTGAAAGGCAGAATTGTATTCTTATGGATATAGTTAGGAGTATGTTAAGTTACACTAATGTACCTTTATCTTTATGGATGTATGTATTAAAGACAACCACATATCTACTTAATAGGGTTCCTAGTAAAGCAGTTCTTGTAACACCTTATGAATTGTGGACAAGTAGGAAACCTAGCTTGAGACACTTGCATGTTTAGGGTTTCCTAACAAAAATAAGGATTTCTAATCCTCATAAAAGGAAGCTTGATGCAAGAACCATTAGTGATTACTTCATTGGTTATCCAGAAAAGTCCAAAAGATATATATTTTATTGTCCTAACTATGGTACAAGAATAGTTGAGTCTGGTAATCCTAGGTTCATTAAAAATGGACAAATCAGTGGGAGAAGGGAAACACGAAAAAGAGGATATTCAAGAGAATCAGGTGGAAAAACCTTCACCCAATGTCTCTTCTCAAGTTGTTGTTCCTCTTGTTGTATCACAATCACATAACATAATAAAGCAACAAGTTGATAATCTAAACAAACAAGAAGTGAATGTCAATAGTGAATTGGTAAATAACGCTCAAGTCATAAATGATCAAGTGACACAAGAAGAAGTAGTATTGCAAAGGTCTATAAGGGAGAAAAGACCAGCTATATCAAATGATTATGTGGTGTATTCCTTTGAGCACGAGTGTGACTTGAGCATTGATAAGGATCCATGATCGATTGTTTCTGCAAGTGCACAGAATCGTCCTAGTACCCGTACAGTGAATATTCTAAAGTCGTCTCCCTCAAGGACCAATTCATTCACTAGTCAATTTAAATCTAATTAATTATATGATATCGACAGAAAATTATAAAAATGATTGGAGTTGGTTGATCAATTAAATTGCAAGGAATAAACAAGCAATCAGGAAAAGGGTCTAATTAATGATTTAGAACTAGGGGTAGGGGTTCACCAATTAAAAAGATCGCTTTGCACAATATGAATGTGATTGAATGTAGGCTAAGAGAACAATGGCACTATCATACCCATATCCTTTCTCAAGGCATAAAGGAATATTTAACTAGAAACATCCATTCCTCAATGTGATATCTTTCTAACCAAATCCATTAAACACAAGTCATTTCAAGTTCTCACCCTAGCTTAGGTTATCTCTAACTCTAAACCCAAGATGTTCAACTTCCTAAGCATGAATCAT
>JANKOE010000005.1:62283469-62294407 GCA_026284465.1 Erythroxylum citrifolium | reverse complement strand
TCATCCTTAAAGTTTTTCTGTAGCATTGAGTTTTTCTTTATTTGATATTCTTTTCAGATTTTGCAGTTCACACTAATTTTATATCTTAGAAAAATGCTTTTCTCTGTTTGACTTTGTGTTGCATCTAAATTAAGTATCTTACCTTATAAAACATTATCTTTTAAACAAAAATTTATAATTTATCTGATTGTTAGATCTTTTAAAACACTCTATCAATCAATATTCTTTCAGAAAGCTTCCTTTTTCTTGTTGCAGGACTACACTTTAGCTTTTGATTCACCCTTTTTGGTCAAAAATCTCTGTTAATTACAAGGAATCAAATCCCTGAGCAATTTTTTTAAGTTTGAAAATTGGCCTTTACCCATCCGACGGAATATAAAATAGGGCCTTAATTCATTTCTTTATTGTCAATGGATGAGTTATTAATAGGAACATGAGCATGACCTCACTGAGGGAAAAAGTAAAGTAAAGATAGGAACATTAGAAATTTCGTGGATTTGCTGTTGCTCAGAACAGTAGATCTTTGCAGCCCTTTGACTATATCTGCCATATCATTTTGGTAAAGAAAATGCTCTGATAGTGTCCTATCAAAATCTAACTGCAGTTTTCAATTGATTCAGATATCTGCGACAGGATAATTGAAAGCTTGTGTTGTAGACGTAAGAACCAACTCTTACTGCCACCTTTATTGGATGGAGAATCCTCCTTCCTTGAGAATGAGAATGTGAATGATGAACTGGATAAGAGAATAGCTAGTGTTCTTAGGAGTACAGGACATTGCTGTGATGGTGGCTTTTGGACAGATGTGTCAAAGCAAAGCCCTTCAGATGGGAAGAGGCATGTCGCAATTGTCACAACTGCTAGTCTTCCATGGATGACAGGAACAGCTGTGAATCCACTTTTTCGGGCAGCATATTTAGCAAAATCTGAAAAACAGAAGGTCACTTTGTTGGTTCCTTGGCTTTGTAAATCCGATCAAGAGCTAGTTTACCCCAACAATCTGACTTTTAGTTCACCAGTAGAGCAGGAGAATTACATACATAAATGGCTTGAGGAAAGGATTGGGTTTAGGGCTAACTTCAAAATATCCTTTTATCCTGGAAAGGTAACTAATTGTTAATTAACTGATGTGTTATCTTGTAATGCTATAGAACTCTTGGCAGTATGTCAATGCTCTGTGATTGTTTCAGTTTTCTAAATCGAGGAGAAGCATCATTCCTGCTGGAGATACTTCTCAGTTTATTCCATCGAAGGATGTTGACATTGCCATCTTGGAAGAGCCTGAACATTTAAATTGGTATCATCATGGTAAGCGTTGGACTGATAAGTTCAACTATGTTGTTGGTGTTGTCCACACTAATTACTTGGAATACATCAAGAGGGAGAAGAATGGTGCTCTTCAAGCCTTCTTTGTCAAGCACATAAACAATTTGGTTACACGAGCACACTGCCACAAGGTAAACAGACTATTCTGTTTTTGAGCCGGATCCCAGAAAGCTTAGGCAAAATTATTATCTGCTAGATGGTGATTTGGCTACTCATGAAGTGATGGGCACCTTTTTAATCTTTTTGACAGAAACATTATCCAACATTTATTAAGGGTTGGAGTCTTTGATTGTAGAGACTAATTTGTTTTGTGTATTGATGTTCAGGTTCTTCGCCTCTCTGCTGCCACTCAGGACTTACCCAAGTCTGTGATCTGCAACGTGCATGGTGTGAATCCTAAATTTTTTAAAATAGGAGAAAAAGTCGCAGCTGAAAGGGAACTTGGACAGCAAGCATTCTCAAAGGGAGCATATTTTCTTGGGAAGATGGTCTGGGCCAAGGGATACAGGGAATTGATAGATTTGCTAGCAAAGCACAGGAATGATCTTGATGGCTTCAAGCTGGATGTTTTTGGGAATGGGGAGGATGCACATGAAGTCCAGAGTACAGCCAAAAGGTTGGATTTGAATCTCAACTTTCTGAAAGGGAGAGACCATGCAGATGATTCTCTTCACGGGTACGTTCCTCATAATCGCACATGAAGTGTGTTAAGTTTCTTATTTAGTTCAGTGCAAAATGTATTGAGAAGGATGCTGATTTTACGAATAAGCTTTGGTCTGGGAGTGGGAAGGGGAAAAAGAGTGAACTTGGAATTACTTGACTTAATTATAAATTTAAGAAATTTGAAGAAGGGGATAAACTATCCTTTTTTAAAAAAAATTTGGGGAGAAAATATACTTGCTGTAATGGAGTATGAATTTCATGCTGAGATAAGTTCCACGAAATGCCTTCTATTACTGAAAAATCCGTATACTCACTATTATCCTTTCTTTATCTATGGTGACCTCATACCTTCTTGAAATTTTTATGTTGAGAACACTTGAGATTGTGAGGATTGTTGTCTGTTACTCATATTTTTCTAATTTTCTGATTTTTTTGGTTCTCTTTTTATTAAATATGTTATTCTTGGCTTGAAGGTACAAAGTTTTCATAAATCCCAGTGTCAGTGATGTGCTTTGCACTGCTACTGCTGAGGCGCTTGCTATGGGGAAGTTTGTTATATGTGCAGATCACCCATCTAATGAGTTCTTTAGGTCATTTCCAAACTGCTTGACATACAAGACATCTGACGACTTTGTTTTGAAAGTGAAGGAAGCATTAGAGAATGAGCCGCAACCACTGACTCCAGAACAAAGATATAATCTCTCGTGGGAGGCGGCTACCAATAGATTTATTCAATACTCTGAGCTTGACAGAGTCGTGAATGATGCCAAAGATGATAAGAAATTGGAAAAGAGTATAACAAAAGCAGTTTCAATGCCTAGTCTGTCTGAAATGGCTGATGGAGGGTTGGCATTTGCTCACTACTGTTTTACTGGGAATGAGTTCCTTAGACTTTGTACTGGAGCAATACCTGGGACGAGGAACTATGACAAGCAGCACTGTAAGGACCTGCATCTCTTGCCTCCACAAGTAGAAAATCCAATTTATGGCTGGTAAATAAGTGAAGTCATCGTTACCAGCTCTGTTATGTATGATAACCTTATAGTTAAAGTAAGAATCTTGCTAGGATTGGTAGTTGAGTGGCGGGTTTCTTTTTTTGATTTTCTACTAATTTTTGTATAGCCATAGCCAGATGCAACTTTGAAGTTGTTTCAATGTAGTTGCCTTGTGTAATTAGTGATTATATATATTTGAAGTTAAAGTGCGAGGAATATCTTTTCTGAATTAGCTTGCTCCAAAATTTTTACTCCTGTGTTTAATACTTACCTCCACGTTCACATTCTTGGCAGCATAGTTTGTATTGGTGCTAGTTAATCAAGCTTTTCTTATTGAAGAACATCCGAAGTTTTCCTCGATTAACAACATAAAGAAAATCGATATCTGTAATGTCGAACGTGTACTGATGCCCTTTGCAATTGCTGCCTTGGTTTTTATACTGCTACTCTTTTCGTCAGGGGTTGTTAGCTTAACAGGCAACCATCATGATTTAAATAACGTTAGAGTGCAGTATTTAATATTTAGAAGTCTTGAGCTATTATTGTTCTCTCTTTCTCTCTCTCTTTTTCCCTACGTACTTGGGAAGGATTGAACTTCATGATTTCCCGTTTCTAGGCGACGGAGTTGCTTAAACTTAAGATGTGTTTGAATGGAAGTTTATTTATTTTTAATATAATGAAATAGAATGTAATTTTATTTCATCGTTTAAGGGAGGATTTATAATAGAACAGAATACAATGAGATGAAAGAGGAAAGCTTCATGTTATATTAATTCTTTCTTAAATAGTAAAAATAAAAAAACTCCGATTTGAAAGGTTTAGGATGAAATGTAAAATAATAAACAACTTTACAATATATTACATTATAAATCTTTCATTTAAACAACATTTTATTATATTATATTATGAACATTTTCATCATTCCTAAACAATAATTTTCTAATATTTCGTCCATTTACGTGCCATTCTATTAAAAACTATTCAATTTTATTACGTTAAAAACTTTACGTCCAATTAAATATAGCTTAAAATACGGCCATATGCGTTACCATCGTAGCAGATCGATCAGGAAAGATTAGTACTGAAGCCATCCGTCCGCTGCCCTCTTTGTTTGTGTCCTCATGTGGGGTTGGTTTGCTGTAAGAAGGTGAACTGAGCTTTGTTGCATGTGATCGTCATTTAGCTCTTCAACTACAACCATGACCTTTTGTGAGAACCAATTATTTAACCGTCAGGTTAATGTAATGTGGTTTCCGACCTGAAAAAAAAAATCTTACTTGCGTAATTTGGAAATAAAAGCTTAGTTTTGAACTCGATAATTGCATTAAAAAAATATAAAATTTTAATGCTTTGGAATAAATAAAAAGTATTTTAAGATTTTAAAATTATTTGAATTAAATCATCATTTGAGGGAATTTTTAACCTCATCTGGATTTTGTTGACTGATTGGAATGTTTTTCCTTGTGTGGGAGCTTCTGCCTTCTAGTGTCAGTGTGCAGCTCATGTGACATTGTTAGGTACCACAAACATCAGCTTTAATGCCCCAAAATTCCTAGTTGATCTTAAGTTCTCCAAAAACTCTTCTTTCAGCGACAGCGTTTTCTCCTTCACAAACAAATCTGTCCATTGAGGTCAAACGTTTTAAAAGCTACGAAGAAACTTGATTAAGGAATTCGGGAATTCTCAATAAAGTGTAACAAAAGATAATGTACCTTACAAAGGAAAATTTATAAGAAATGAAGTTCTCGCTATGGGTTTGCAAGACAATCTCGAGCTCTACTGGATCCACTACCATCTTCCTACATTGCATTTTTGCTTTAAGATGTATATATAATTTCCATCAAAAGAATAGTACCCCCTTCTTTTTCACTTTCGGCATGTGTTTGTTTAATCCTTAAAGCAATTGTAGGCCTTGATGATTAACGAAGCCCTGTCACAGCAACTGTAAATCTTGTTGGAAAGAAAGTGTCAGAGGTCAAAGAACTGTTTGAAAAATCTGAAATATTTTCAAGTCATGATATAATGGAACCTAACTTTCACAAATATGTGAGAGTGAGGAGGGGTGGCACCACCCTATGTGGTGGTGAAGGTACGGATGGCCAAGAATCCTCTAAATGCAATAGCTTTAACCAAAAGCAATGGAATCTTTTTGCCTCTTCGTGGAAACCCAATTTTGAATATTCAACAGATCATTGGACTTCAACATCTAATTAGAGAGAAGATGATAAGAGCAGTCCATAGGATTCCAAAAGCGTTTCTCTAAACCAGGCTGAAATATGGAAGAAGTTAGAAGTGGATTTAGTAGACAAGGAACGAGGATTAGAGGCGGAAGAGTAAGCAAAATAAGAAATGTCCAAGCGTCTCCTATTGCTGCAATAAGTGCTTTAACCTAAGTCTAGGCAACTTACAGATTTGATTGTAGTTTTTTTTTATACTACTCACTTGTCAAGTTCGCATTTGTAAACATTTTAGATTGACGAAGGGTATAAACTTGCAAATAATTGTTCTGGATTTCAGTTTATTGAAAGAAATTCATTTTTCTCACCTCTATTTTCTTGTTAATTCAATGTATTAACAAATTTGTTTGTTGAGAAAAATATGCCCTAACACTCGAAGAAGAGTTATTGGTAGACAGAAGATCAATTGAGAATTTTGAGAAATTAAGGTTGATTTTTTGTGAGATTCACCAGTTTCAACTAGGAAAGAAACTTTTTTTAAAAAATATTTCAATATTGATGACATAGATATTTTTATAATCTTTTTAATGAAGGTGAAGATGACATCTCCTTGAGTGATTTTAGTGTGTGTCTAAGAGGTATCATAACTTCAATTGTCTTAGCAGATCACAAGAGAAGAAAATTAAAGGAATTTTGAGGGACATGAAGAGTAGAAAGGTAGTAAGACTTGATGAAATACTCATAAAGGTGTGAAAAAACCTAGGTGAAGAGAGTCTTAGCTAGCTAAGCTCTTTAATATGATCTTCAAGTCTGACAAAATGTCAAATGAGTAGAAACTTAGTACGCTAATTCCTCTATACAACAACAAAAGGGACATCCAAAGTTGTAACAACTATAGAGGCATCAAATTATTTAATTGCATTATGAAGTTATAGGAGAGGGTGATTGAGAAGAGAGTCAGAATGATGCTCCTATCTCATAGATACAATTTGGTTTTATGTCAGGAAAATCCACAAAGAAGTTATACACCTCCTTAGAAAATTATGAAATATTACAATAAAAGACAACGGGACCTATACATGATTTTCATTGACTTAGAAAAGGCCTATAACATGTTACCTAGGAAAATCATGTGGAGGTGTTTAGAAGTTAAGGAAGTTCATATGACCTATATATGAGTTATTAGGGATATGTATGAAGGCTCCCTGTTAAGCATCTTCTTGTTTGTAGTAGTGATGGATGAGCTTAACAAGAATATCCAAGGAGAAGTGTCTTGGTATATGTTGTTTATTGATAACATTATTTTAGTGGATGAGACAAACGAGAGTATCAATGTTAAGTTACAACTTTATAGGGATACGCTAGAGTTAAAAGACTAAAACTAAGTACTTAGAGTGTAAATTTTCAGGCCATAAGGTGACATCCAACGTGGAGATAAAGATTGGTTCAAAAGTTATTCCACAAAAGACTGTTTTAAGTACCTGAGATCCTTAGTCGAAGCATTAGAGAGATCAACGAATAGTTCACTGTATCAAATCAAGATGGCTTAAATGGAGGAGTGCATCGGGATTTTTATGTGACAAGAAGGTACTTCTCAGGCTAAAAGGTAAATTCTACTGTTTATCAATTAAGCCAACCATGCTCTATGAGACGAAATATTGGTCCATAAAATATGTGCATAGGTAGAAGTTAATGGTGATAGAGATGGGGATGCTTCGTTGGACGTATAACCTTACTCGAAGAGATAAGGTTAAGAATATAGTGGTAAAAGACAATTTAAGGGTAACTAAATTGATGAAAAATTAAGAGATACAAGGCTTAGTTGGTTCAGACATGTTAAGAAGAGATATCCTAATGCCCAAAGAGAAAATATGAGAAGATTATTTTTAGGGACTGTAAGAGGAAAAGAGAAAGAGCTAAGAATAATTGGAGGAAGGTGATTAGAAATGATATGACTCTATTGTAGCTTACCAAAGACTTCACTCTCAATAGAAAACTTTGGCAAACTAGGATACAGATAAAAGATCTCACTTAGAAAGGTCCTTATCTTTCTCATAGATCTTTTAAACCTCTCTTTAGAGTCTTGTGTCTTGTATTTAGCCTAAATATTTTATCTGTAACACTTTTCCTTAGTTATTTAACTAAACGTTTCCTTTCTTAGCCTAAATATTTTTTTTCCAATTGCTTATTTGCTTTATTTATTTATTTATCTTCTTTCTTATTTGTTTATCTATTTACTTATTTTATTTTTTATTCTTTACCTTTTTATTTTTATTTTTATTGTATTTTGTATTTAATTTTTTATACATATTTTATTATTATCCTTTATGTATATTTTTATTATTTATTATATATTTTGATTTATATTTATATTATTTGTTTTTCTATTATTCTTTTTATTTTATTTTATTTTATTTATCTTTTTATTTTGATCTAGAATTTCTTTATTCTTATTCTTGTTTTATTGTTATTTTTATACAGTTAGTTGATTTTTTTAATTTTTATTTTATACAAACAATTCTCAAAACTTTTATTAGATTAATATACACACCCAGTAAATCTCAATGTATAAGTTCAAGTGCATCAAAATCTTTATGATCATTTGAGGGAAATATATCTCTAGGCTATTTAGTTCGTTGAAGCATGTCACAAGCTTTATTCATAATCTCACTATTTTTATTGACAACAACCTTGGGAACTAACTTGGTGATTTTTATAGAAGGTGCCCCAGGTGCCTGTGCCAAAAATCAAGTGAGCAAATTAGGGATGTCAAAAAGGGCTCGGGCCAGCCCGATTTTGGCCGGGGTTGACTGGCCATGGGCGGGGCATAGGCCGACTATAGTCAGCCCTACTGGGCCACTGATCGAGTTCGAGTGGACCATGGGGTCAGCCGAGCCAGGACTGTGGCCCGATCATTACTTCAAAAACATCATTTTGTCAAAAACAACATCGTTTTTAAAGTTTTGCTTAAAAAAATATATGACGGGCCAAGTTGGCTCAGTCCTGGCCTGGGCCTGAGCTGCTCCATTGACATCTCTAGAGCAAACTCCATGGATCTTTAATGCCTTCTCCTGTGGTAACCCTAAAAATAATAAAGCCCATCCCTTTGTTAACTCACACCAATTAACATCCTTGAAGTGTAGTTCTATATAAAACACAAGTTGTTAGTGAATTGGATAGTACAATTGGACTCATTTATCAACTGCAACTTATAAATTAAATTGCAATTTAAACATGACATAAAGAGGACATTCTCCTATTTAGTTTCCCATCAAGTTTTATAGATCCCTCTTCTATGCAGTTGTTTGTTGTCTATCTATAAGTCCAACTGAATATTTGGATACTTTATTCATAATAAATAAACACCTTAAGTTCCTAGTCATATGAATCAACGCCCTTGTATCAATTATTCACAAAATTTTGTTATTTTTACTAGTCATTCTCTCACCCATACTAGTTTTATGATTGACATCCTTGAGCCACCAATAGCTCCAATCATAGTTTAGCTCCAATCATAGTTTGTGTATCATTAACATGAATTATTCTACCTCATTTGTATCTAGCACTTACTGGTGTGATAACCCTTTACCCCATCCACCAGTTCTTGGAGCAAAGGTTGAATCCCCAACCCAAAGGGCCCCCCCACACCCCGGCCCGACGAAGCAAACCCTTCCACCAGTTCTTCTTATGCCTCAAGGACGATCACTCCACCATGGCAAACAAATTCAATATCATGTGTGCCACTTCTTTCCACTAGTTCTTCATATTGTCTTTAATGCCTTCGCCTGTGGGATTACCTGAAAATAATAGAGCCTATCACTTTATTCACTAATCATCGAAGTATGATTCTATATAAAATACAAGTTATTAGTAAATTGAATAGTATAATTAGACTCATTTATAAACAAACATAAAAAGAACATTTTCTAGTTTTAGATTCTCATCAAATTTTGGATATCCTTTTTTACTGGCAGTTGTATGTTGTTTGTCTAGAAGTCAAACTGAACATTTAGATACTTTACACATCTCAAATAAATACTTCAAGTTCCCACTCATATGATTTCTCGTCATTGTGTCAACTATGCACAAAATTTTATTATTGTTACCAATCATCCTCTCGCCCGTACTAGTCTTATGATTGTTTGACATATCAAGTAAAGTTTGCCATTATTCATTATTTAGGATAAGCCTAGCTTTGTAAGCTTGTATAACTTATGACCCCAAGCCACTAACACCTCCTATCACAGTCTGTGTGGCATTATCACATATTGTTCTACCTTGTTCAAGTCTAACACTTGCTCCAATCTACTACTGATGTGATAACTCTTTACGCCTTCCACCAATTCTTCCAACACCTCAAGGATGATCGCCATACTAGTCAGGATAACCGATATGCTGAAAACAATTCTACATCATAACCAACATAATCACAATAAGTACAAATTATCAATTTATCCTTCATCTCTACGTCCTTTTTTTAGGTGTTTATCTAAACCACGAGTCCAATGATAAAAGTTAAATAATATTTAAAAAGGTGCTAAATATAACTTATCATTAATGACTTGCTCTTGTCACTGTTGAGGCAAGTTTTAATATATTTAAAACTCTCAATATACTGCAAGTGCATAAGTCGTGGGTGTAGTATATGAGGTGTCGATCTCTCGAAGAGTTATCAAACTATTATAATTCTAGGTTATCTAAAACCTAAAGAATTATTAAAATGAAAATAAAAATTAAACAGAAAAGTAAACATATGAAGATGATTGACATAAAGTTAATTTGTAAGATTAGCATAAAAAAATCAAATATTGAGCACCATCAAATTCACAATTGAATATCACACAAGAAAAATTACTAAATTATGAGAAAGAGATTTATCCCATCATCAATGCTAACCTAATCACTTTTGTCTTAATGTGGTGTCAATTCTAAACTATCAAAGGGTGGGTTACTCTCTCTCGAGTTATAATCACTAAACCCTAATTAATAAACCCTAATTAAGTCAAGTTATCGAAAATTTCACTTCTCGATTAACAATCAGCCCATAACGTAATCGGTTCTTAAACCTTCTAATAAACAATCGGGTCTCACACGAGATCTCTCTTTGTATAATTATCGATTTGATTATTTGCGTGGTCTATTGGGTCGTTTAACTCTCATTAATTATCCCAATCATTTTACATTTGGTTCACTTCTTGATTTATTACCGAACCATGAAGTTATAACAAATAATTATAACACCTAAATGAATTAATGCAAAAACAACTAGATTAACATTGAATCAAGTTTAAACCACTAAAGAAAAGTTAGAACATCATCATCAATCCCAAGTCCATCAACATCATCATATCCATCTTACACATTCACAAAGAAAAAACAAGATGAAGAGAAAATGTCACTTGGACGAGATCGAGATGGTTAAGGAAAGCAGCAACAGTAGAGGCCTGCTCCTCTGTCCTCTTCTTCCTCTTCTCTCTCTTCTTCTTTCTTATTGGAGTTTTTCCAAAGTGGCAAAAATTGGAGCTCCCTCTAGTAGTGTTTCGAACTCTGTTCCGTACCGACCAGTACAGGTCGATACGTACTGTTTCGGCTGGAAACCGGTACCGGTACGGGTATAGGTGGTATCGGTAAAAAATACCGGTCGGTACCGACCCATTTCAGTTGTACTGAAAATTTTAAAAAATTAAGGAACTTTTTTGAAAAATTTTCAAAAATTTTCAAAATTTTCAAAAATTTTCAAAATTTTCAAAAATTTTCAAAATTTTCCTCCCTCCCTC
>JANKOE010000005.1:62247774-62262515 GCA_026284465.1 Erythroxylum citrifolium | reverse complement strand
TCTATTAAACTCTCCTCCAATAGGCTCGGAGTTCGCCATCTTCTCAAGATCCTTATTCCTGCTCACATCAGAAACGTTTGTTGATTTGAGACGTTTTGTGGTTGTTGTATATGAATTTTTTAGTGACGATATTGAAGCCTCATAGTAGATCTTTTAATGGACAACTTCTCATTCTTTTGTTGATGACGCGGCATATATCCAGGGGAGTTGGTTTTTTGTTCTTTCTCAAGTGCTCTTATTTATGTTGAATTTTTATTTAACTACTTGAGTTATTTATTAAGTGTTTTTTCGTTAAAAGATTGTTGAGAACAATCATCTGTTGAGGTTAACACGAGTCGATCGTGTTATTGGGTATAAAATTCTTTTATGGGTTATGAGGACGAGAGATAGTGTCAAGGGTTGAGTAGTGTTGGCTCAATAAAGTCTTGTATAAAACTATTGTCGTTAGTGAAAGAATTAAGCTGAATGAAGGCTCCGCAGACATGGATAAGACATGCTAAACTACATTACCAAATTTTAGTATTGATTTATATTTGTACGTTTAATTTTTTTTTTGTTTTTGATTATGCTAAAACGATTGTGGTAAATCAAAGATTTGTGCGAAACTACTACACCCCTACAATTCTTTAAAATTCATTTCTAGCTGCTAAATTCCACACATGGGTCCATTCGTATTACAAAGAGCTTGACTCAGTCGTTGGAGGAGTTTTAATTTTAGTATTAATTCTATAATCAGAACTAATCAATAGTTAATTTAGAAGTTCATTGGAATAATACCTTAATGAATAAGACAACAAAAAGGGCTAAAAAAACCGAAGACCTCTTTTAAATGTTGGTGTTGTCCATCCCCAAAAGTGAAAGCTACTTCTCTATTGTTGGTGGCCAACAAGCATTGAGTGGGATTAATATTAACCTTACTAATGGAATCTCTTTTGAATGTTGTCTAATAATGAGAGAGTTTTGCAACAAGTAGGATCTCATCTAATAGTTAAAGTTTGATTATGACAAAATTCTCGACATTGTTAGTTTCGTAGCAAATAAAAAATAATGTCAAGAAAAAGGTAGAATAGGATTTTGGATGAGGATACCCACCAAACACCTTTTGCATTTCTTTCGGAAAGCACATAAGTATTGGAAACAAGGCACCGATCGAGTAGCGCCATGAATCCAAAATACCACTTTCGAGAATTTTACAGGCATTTTAGAAGATATTTTCGTAATATGATCCTGGAAGAGGGTATTTTAAGTGTTGGTGATTAATTAATTGCTTAATAATCAGCTTGGTGGAAATATTTAATAAAGTGTTTTTTCAGTATTGTGATAATTGGTACATTTCGGGTCTTGTAATTGGGTGCATGCTACTTCTTTGCTGTCTTCTGGGCCCACTTTGTGCTTTTCAGAAAGTGCATTCGTTACAAACAAATAAATTCCTTTAAATTGTGATTTCATATTGCCAACTCACAAATATAGTGGAAGGTGTTTCAATGATTACTTCTTCTTCTAATAAATATCTTTTTGTGAATGTTGTTGTTGTGATATAAGAAAATTACGTATTACGACCGCTTCGTTGAAGAATATCAAAGTGCCTTAACACAGGAAAGGAGTACACTGGAGTGTGTGTGTGTTAAAGAGAACTTGCCGAAAGGATGCCTCTCCACTAAGCAATTTTCTCTGTTCTTGACCCTATATTGAATTAACTTTAGCAGATGGAAAAATATCTAGTTAGCTTCTTTCGCTTTATTTGCTCTCAATTTGGTGATGACCCATTTAAGAGACAAGTCACCAACGTACTGGTGAAGATTAGTAAGAGTGGTCCACATGTCCTCACTTCATCGACTGTCATATAAAGGAATGGCTCTTACATTATTCGGATATATGCATCATTAAACAGAAATCAACGAGGTGATGATGACGTTTATGATGACGATGATGCAATTAGGACCTTTTCACACAAAATATGTTTATGCGAATATAATATTACGTATTGTAGTAACAAAATATGTATCCATTCAAGTGTTTTCTTCTTTAGTCAGTAGTGGTCATTTTCTCTTTGGATTTCCTTAAAACTGACACAAGAAAAACAAATATTATGAGGCTAGTCACAATTAAAAGATCATTACCACTTACTAGCTTGAAATATATTTACTTTTTTCCAAATACTCTTCCGAGAGAGAAGGATTTATACAATATTGGATCTAGTGGGATGGAATGCAATGGAAGAGCTTTGCCTGGAAATGATGTGGGGTGTTCCACTAAGAAAATGTTATGTAATCGACTGATTAACCACTTAGGGAACATATGAGTACGAGTATGTACTAGGGTTTTAAACAAATGTAATGTTGATGAAGATTTAGATTTGAGATTATTGCCAAAACAGCGACATGGACTAAGAAAACAATGAATTAACTATAACAACCATATAACTTAAGGTGTGTGGTTGAGTAGCAAGGACTCATCTATCCTTAACCAAAGGTCAGGAGTTTGATCCTTGACTTTAGGTATGGAGCAGCCTTAAATCCTTGAGCCAGCTGTCCCACCCTGTGAGGTACCTACAAACTAGCGAGGGGATTAGTCACTGGATCGGTGGTGTATACCTTGGTCTAAGACCAAAAAAAAAAAAAACAACCATATCATATTAAAGTGAACACCCTTCAAAGTTGTTATTTGAATCGATTTTATGAAAGGTATCAAAAGTCACCATCGTACATAATAAGGGTCAGGAACTTTGCTATCTAACTAGATCCCATTATGGAAACTTCCTGTCCATATTTTCTAACCCGATCATCAATTAAGAGGAATAATACTAGAAAAATATGCTCTGTCGCTAGATACAAAAGAGGGATTTGACTTTTAGATGCATGAGTAGCGTCTGCTTTGTATTAATATATATGCATATGTTTATTGACATAGACAATTCAAGTGGTAGATTTGATGGTTTCACCTTCTAACACACAATTTAGTAGCTAATTAAACTATTAGTTCTCACTAATCCTATTGTTTAGAAAGATGATGAGGAAAAATTGAGGGGAGTGAGGGGAGGATGCACTTGGGAAAACAATAGTTAAATGATTATACATGTGAAAATGTTCTTACGAAAGTCTAATTTGTGCGAACCTAAATCCTGGCGTTGATGAAACTTCACGGACAATTATAGCGTAGAACGTAGGGGAAAGACATTCAATTCCACAAGTACTGCATCAGTTTCTTGATTGTACATGGCGCATATTTCTCTTGCAAAGCATAAATGTCACCTTTGTTAGTCGTAGAATCTATGCAGTGTACACAACATGACTGAGAAAGTCAGCTTTTGTGCTACTCTCAACAAGGATTGGACAGGCTGATATCTATCACAAAAGACATTACCCAATCCATAGTTTCTGAGGTTATTCAAGACTTGATGGGTACTTTAGCGCACTTTTTGTGGCAGCTTTCCGCAGTGGTGAATTAGTGAAGTGTCTGCCTGACAGGAAAAAAGATTTCCAAGCTCATACCAGGTTTTGATTAAAGAAGCTTGGGAAAGCATGAATTGACTGAATGACTTGGAAAAATTAGTACGTGACATGGCGAGAGGTGATGCACATTAGCTAAGTAGATATAATAAATTTTCTGTTTCGGTTACCCGTTTGTTTACCAGATTTCGATTAGCGAGTGTGACCTGGTTTAAATACCAGTCACATTCCCATCGAAGCTTTTACAGTCATAGTCTCTGATTGTGATGGAAGATTTAAGACAGTGGTCTTATATAGCTTCCAAAACCTCCTTCTGTGCCTTTATTGTCACCTTTGAAAATGAATTTCTAATTTTTCTAGTAACCCTTTTTTGTTTTCCGCCTCCACATCAAGTTAGGGTGCTACGGAGTTTTGAAGAGGTGCCTAAAAAAGTAGAAAAGAATAACAGGAAAAAGACGCAAAGTGGTGGAGAGGAAATACCAGTTACTACAAACAGATTGAGCTAGATACAAACTAGCTTTTATCATTTGCTGGTGCATGGTAGGTATTGATTCTTCAACACCAAAATAAATATCCATGTAATAACAAAAAATAGGAAAAATTAAAGGTAGGGCCCTTTTATTTTGGAATGCATCTGATCAGGACTTGGACCCACTGTTGAAATTTTCAAATTAGACATGAATGATATGCATCAGATTTGACAATTTTAGTATCTGTGCACCCAGTTTAGTGAAAAATTTTCAAGTTGCTCTTAAATTCAATCTAGATGTAGCTGAGTATTAGAGCAGAGGAAAACCGATCTTCCCTAAGGAGTCATACTGTATAAGAGTATATGATTTGATGTTATATGGGATGGACCTGCATATCGATACTAGAACGGAGGTGTATTTCTATAAGTATTAATCTCTTTTGGCATATAATTAGATGTAAACTTTTTGAGCATTAAAGTAGGTGTATTGTAGTGGTTGGCTCTGTGTTCCTTGGCAATTTAATTGCTTTATCTTCAAGCTCTTGCATCCAACCACATAAAAAGAAAAGAAAAACAGAAATTAAAATGGAAGAAAAGAAGTGGAAATACACACAGGAGTATGAAAAAGACAAGGAGATATTTGTTATTGAATTGAACAACAAAGGAGCCCCTCAATTTCAACCCCACACAGTTTTCATCATCATCATCCTCGTCATCATCTTTCTTTCTTTCTTTTATTAATAATCAATTTAATCTTTTGGGATTTGGAAGGAGACGTTTCCTCGTTCTTCGTCTGTTTTTTTTAATCTTCTCACACACCTTGAAATCGCTATACTTTTCTGTTCTTTAATTTTTCTTGCAGTCCTTGTTTTCATTGAAGATGTACTGGCATACGCATACAGCTTTCTTCATATCTCTTTCTCTCTCAAAGGGTTGGGTTCAAATCGAAGAAGCTCCATTGTTTTGATCTCTTCGCAGGCACTACTTCACTCAAAGGCCATAAAAGAGAGAGGGAGGAAGGACGACTGTGGTGTGTGGATAACAACCCTTCGTATAGTTTATTATTTGCACACCCCCACTCCTAACCAGAGCAGAAACACTACTAGCTTGTCATATATAATTATGTTTCTTATATAGAGAATTTGTTCTCTGTGTAAAATTTCTCGACTACCAATTTTGCTTAGTCATAGAAATTCCTTCAAATATATCTTCAATCCTTTCCTTTTATGCAAGAAAAATAGCTTCATGCAATAATGGATAACTAGTGAATAAAGATGGGTATCTTTCCTTTCTCTGCCTTTTTAATTTAGCCCCATCTTTCTTTTCATCTTTCTGTTCTCCTTTTCAGTGGGGGTGTTGCAGAGATTTGAGTCTGACAAAGTGCTGAGACTGAAAAATATTATAGGATATTTAGATACATAGATATCATATACACAGATAATCAGAGACATGGTGGTTGCGGTATTTGTGTGTTTCTGATGTACTTCTTTCATTGTCAAATTATATCAGTCATGACAGTATATATACAACTCCCTCCTTTCCCTTTCTCTTTATCTCTCTGATCAATTCAAGGACTTTAGGTCATTGTAAATGAAAATTCTTTCTTCTCCATTGCAGCGGAGATGATCATGAAGCACGTGCACGCGAAGATTTCCATCACAACAGGTTCCAATGATATAAAACTCTTACTATAATCAGCATCTTGTCTTTCTCTTTCCCTATCAATCTTTTTACCATTCTCTCTCTCTCTTTCTCTCTTCCATTTCTGTTTTCTTTAATTCTCCATATAAACAGCGTATATCCTTGTACTTTCCCTTCTCTTCTATCACTTCTTCTTCTAGATGGAACATATAGAAGCTCTAGAAGTAGAACTGCTTAACATCAATATAATCACATATGTGCTCCAAATGTTTTCAGTTAGTATAGGAAACTCTTTAATCTTCGCTCAAATTTTGGTATATTCACTAACCGTTTTCGTGTTTCTTCAGTTCCAAGCCACGGCTGAGCAGAAAAGCATCTTATACCGACTAGCTTAATCACTGTCTGAAGCACTCATCAATTCTCAAGTCTCCTTGATGGGCTGATCTGCAAAGCACCCAAAACTCTTAAGGTATCTTCTACGCGTATGCGTACGTAGCTTTATCTTGTGCACGTATAAGTATGTGCATGTATTTGGAGGTTAAGTATGTGCTAGTAGCAGTATATGATATGTGGATGTAAAGACCGACTAATAACGCTGTCTCTTTTTCAGAAGAGAAGATCATAGTTTTTCACGAACAAATCGAACCAGATGGCGACGTTCTTTCATGGGAATCCCGAAATTCAAGCTGCTGCTGCAGCGTCAGCTGAGGGACTCCAAACCCTCGTACTCATGAACCCTACTTATGTCCAATACTCCGACAGCCGTTCTCCTACTGCTCCTCCGACCAGCAACCTAGTGTTTCTCAACTCCGCCGTCGCCCCCACCAATCTTTCTCAGCCTCCACATCTCTCTGACGCTCCCCCCAACACCCAACAATTCGTCGGAATTCCCTTAGACCCTAGCTCCCACAATAATTCTTCAACTTTGCATGGACTCATCCCTCGGGTCCACTACAATTTTTACAATCAAATTGATGCTGCCTCGACCGCGCGTGAAGCTCCACGCGCCCAGCAAGGTCTCTCCTTGAGCCTCTCCTCGCAGCAACAGCCTGGTTATGGATCGCAGGCTCAAACTTTGTCTGGAGAAGATATGAGGGCTTCTGGTGGGTCGGTGTCGTCTGGTTCGGGTGTGACAAATGGTATTTCGGGTATGCAAAGTGTGCTGCCGAGCTCCAAGTACCTGAAGGCTGCTCAGGAGCTTCTTGATGAAGTTGTTAACGTGAATAACACTGGAATCAGAAGTGAGTTGCCAAAGAAGAGTGGTAGAACTAAAACTAGCAGCGGTAATAACGTCGCCGGAGAATCACCGGCCGGCGAAGGGTCTGGCAGTTTAGAAGCAAATGGGAAGCGTGGAGCGGAGCTTAGTACTGCAGAGAGACAGGAAATTCAGATGAAAAAGGCAAAGCTTATGAGCATACTTGACGAGGTACGTCATAACTATTCATTTTGTGCGTTTTTGTCGATGGGTTTTTATGGCTTTTTTTTGGGTATAAGATGTAGTCTGGTTAGCGGAAAATTGTGAAGTTTCGATGAATGGTATTACAAGTGCTTTAAGGTTTTATTTGTTGAGAGAGTACAAGGAAATTGAGTTGGGTCTCTTTCAATAGCAGAGTTCCATTAAAGGAAATTGATTCCAAATTTGTGTCAGGTGGTGTTTTCAGTATGTTAAGGTCTTAGAAACTTTTGAATTGTCTAAGCCCCACCTCTCTGGAACCTGGTTTTCGATAGACAACGATATCTTTTCCTGCGAGTCCGATCTCCAAACTCATTTTATAAGAATCTCCAAGTAGACATTAGCAATAAATAAAGAACTTGAATTTCTCGAGTTTCCAACTTATAAGGAACCTGGGGAGTTGCAGAGGTTAAATCGAACCCATTAACCTGTATTACAATTTACAACCATCAATTGAAATAACTCCTCCTTACTTCAATTGTTCTGTTATATGAAGGTGGAGCAAAGGTACAGGCAGTACCATCTGCAAATGCAGGTAGTGATATCTTCTTTCGAGCAATTGGCAGGAATTGGTTCGGCAAAGACTTACACAGGTTTGGCACTTCAAACAATCTCGAAGCAGTTTCGGTGCTTGAAAGATGCGATAACAGGTCAAATTAAAGCTGCAAATAAGAGCTTGGGCGAGGAAGATTGCATAGGAGGGAAGATCGAGGGTTCGAGGCTCAAGTATGTTGATCATCAGCTTCGGCAACAGCGAGCGCTTCAACAGTTGGGAATGATCCAGCACAATGCTTGGAGACCCCAAAGAGGATTGCCTGAAAGATCAATTTCTGTTCTTCGCGCTTGGCTTTTTGAGCACTTCCTCCATCCGTAAGCTCACTGAAAATTTCTCACAATCCCATTTGGTTTCTTCAGTTTTTTCATTTGGAAGTTCTGTCTTTCTGGTCCTATTTTAATCACTTCAACGTCAAAAACACTGATGTTTAGTTTGCTTTCCTCCAAACTTAACAACTTGTTGAACTTGTGTTTCAGATATCCCAAGGATTCAGACAAACACATGTTAGCAAAACAGACAGGGCTTACTAGGAGTCAGGCATGTCCCAACTCTTCAATTTCACATTTTTTTAACCTATTTTGTCTTAGTTCCTATGATCAAATTTTCTTTGAACTTTCTGTTTCAGGTTTCTAATTGGTTCATCAATGCTCGTGTTCGGCTTTGGAAGCCAATGGTGGAAGAAATGTACTTGGAGGAAATTAAGGAACAAGAACAGAATGGATCAGAGGACAAAACAAGCAAGAGTGAACAGAATGAAGATTCGGCTTCAAAGTCAGCTCCACAAGAGAAGAGTTCTGGCAATGAAAACCAAACCAAGAGTCTCAAGTCCTTGGACAATTCACCAAACCCTAACACTCCTGGAATCTCAATATCTGCAACTTCTACATCTGCAATGAGAGGAAATGTCCCAAACCAGTCTGGTTTTTCCTTCATAGGAGAGTTAGAAGGAATTACACAAGGAAGTCCAAAGAAACCAAGGGGCATTGAAGTGATGCAATCCTCGATTACTGTACCATCCATTGGCATGGAGATCAAGCCTTATGAGGCAAACAACGATCAGATTTCTTTGAAATTTGGAAATGGGAAGCAGGGTAGAGATGGGTACTCGTTCATGGGAGGTCAGACCAGCTTCATTGGAGGTTTCGGGCAATACCCAATCGGTGAAATCGGAAGGTTCCAAGCAGAGCAGTTCACACCAAGGTTCTCAGGCAATGGTGTCTCTCTTACTCTTGGCCTTCCTCACTGTGAGAATATTCCCTTACCTGCCGCGCACCAAAGTTTTCTTCCTAATCAAAGCATTCAACTGGGAAGAAGAGCAGAACTTGCTGAGCCAACCGAGTTTGGAACCATTAATACTTCTACACCGCATTCTTCTACTGCCTATGACAGTATCAACATTGACAACAGGAAGGGGTTTGCTGCACAGCTGTTGCCTGACTTCGTGGCTTGATCGGTATATTTGCTAAAGTACATGAAGAAGTGAGTAAAAGGAGGTTTCATAGGCATAGCTTGATGATCTCTTCTTTACCATCTCTTACTGTTCCAAGTTCCAACATTAATTTCGTAGCAGGGAAAGTGTAATGGGTAGTGTAAAGAAACAAGAAAAACTTAGTATAGGTCTACACTCTGGCATAGAACCATTGAGTTAGACAGTTTAGGGATCTTGATAGTATATATGGTTGAACATTGTATATTTTTTTGTAAGTTCCGCATATGGATAGATGGATTGGTGTCATAAGAATTAGATATTGGTGTATACCAATACAGTATCTATTGTGAACAAATATGGTGTCAATGTGGGTATTCTATGGAATAAAGAGCAGTAAAAACCAAAACTCAGTCTTAATAGAGTTCTACGGGAAATGAAACTTTGTGTATTGGGATTAAATATTCTGTAGACCCTGTATGACTGTGTTTCTCATTCTGTCAACGTTCTTAATAAGATAAAAGAAATTGGTTTTCCGGATGACAGTGGCAGATAATTTTTTTTTAATCAAATCATCTGACTTTAAATCAGCACTGCTATCTTAGATTGAACTGGAAAAGGTTTAGGATTCGAGGAATCACATCCAATGTGAAACTACCTTTCAGATTACTCTGGTACTCAACATGTCAGGTTCCTTTCAAGCTTAGGTCTCAAAGCAAAAGATGATTACACGACACATAACCTTTGGAGTGCAAGTTGCTTAGAACAAGACATCTGAAGCTCCAATAGATCTTCTCTAAAAAGTTTCAGGAAAATGTCAAGTCCAAAGTGTACGGAGTGGATAATGTCAAGTCCAAAGTGTACAGAATGGATAATGCATTCTTCCTATTTGTGTGTTTTCCTATAAAGTATTACTTCTCTTTAACGATACTTATGTTTTACAACTTCTCAGCTACCAATCGCTGAAAAATTTGCAAAAGGACATTACATTAATGAGACTGTTCCATCTCCCTCGTACGTGCACATCACATGGCTCAACAATCGTCAGATTCGAAGTTTCTCAACTGCCATGAAATGATCAATCTTAAAAAGTGCATCTCAGACAGTTTCATGTTCTTGAATCCAGTGAGGCTAGCATGAATGGAAAAAAGGATAAAGCAGGTGTAGTTAGCTGAATTGGCACAACCCCAACCCTAACCCCAACCCCAGCATAGCTATTAAGATTAATTAGTAATCTCATTTAAACATGTGAACAATAAGGTTATGGTTATGAAATTTAACCTTTAAGAAGTTTTCAAATTAAATTAGAATCATATGTTTGCACGATCAGGAAACTAAACGAAGTGTCCCGTTGATACGCGCGAGTATGATAGAATCTCTCAGCTCCAGACCGCAGAAAGCTAATATGATAAGATGATGCCATGAAAATGGCAAGGCTGGTTAGATCCAAACATGATATACAAAAACTTCAAAGCGTAAACAAATTGTTTAGCTACAATACAGTCAGTAACATTTTAGAAATGCATGATCTTACAACTGATGTAAAATCTCAGTCTGTTAGATACGGTAAGTATGTGCATGCAGCTTAGGCACTTCTTATTGCAGTGGCTGTTGCGTCCAAAACCAAGCGCCAGTCTTTTCAAAAACAAAGTGTAAGATAACAATTTAACTGTATCCATGTACGGTGATTGGAAGCCAAATTACATAATACGGTAAAGATGATTTTCTCATGCAATTGTTTAGACAAATATGTGCCTATGTTCGTTCCCATGGCAACCTTTTGACTTGTACACCACACTTCCAGTTGAGTCAGGTTAAGGATGTGCTTATTTTCCGAATCATTTAGTCAAAATCTATGCCTGCTATCCTGATGGCAATGCAAAAAACTATTGAAAAATGTAGATTCCAAGGAATGCCAGACCTCAGTATCAATCTTAAGCTCCCGAGAATCCTCATCGCTAGTTGCAGTGCAATCAATTAAAGGATTTGTGACCTTAAAAATGGAAGCTAAATCTGCAGCATGTCAAGTCGCCACGCTAATGGCCTTAACGACCTTATATCAGTGGCTACAGCTGTTGAAATTGTGTGCTCAAGAACCCAAATGTTTTATGTGATTTGTCTACCCAACTGTAAACTAACTCCTTCAAGATCTCTAAAATCTTAAAATTTTGACAAGTCCATCATAAATCTGATAGATGAAGTTGGATTACTTTTGTTGAATCTCGTGAATGCCACTTCCCGGACATTTCTTTGCCTTAGATTAATCCAATCATCATCTGTTAACAGGGCCCATCATCATCTTCTGTGTACATATTTTCAAGTTGCTCCTGAGCAGACGTTTTAAGGTCATTCTTAGGTGATGGAGGTGATGATGTCACTGACTGAATGACTCAAAAAGTTTTAAGAGCTGATGGCTTGAATGGAAGGAGTGTTGGACAAAGAAGAAGAAAGATGTAAGTATTTTCTTTTAAAGGAATTATAGCAAGATGGAGGATGTTAATCAACATATACTTTTATTATAATAATGTTAGAAATTTATAAATACAGTTTACATAGGAAAGGTGCTTAAAAATAAAGTTAGTTATATAGAAAGATAAGATTCGTAACTTATTATTTCAAAGTTTGAGGTTGATCTAAAATATTCGAACTCACTTAAATTTATACCAATTTTTTCCCAAGTTCTCATAAAATTCTTCATTAGTATAAGATTTATATGTGAGGAAAAATTCACATGTAAAGTAGTCATGTTGCACCTTCCCTTACACTTTCGATCCCAAACACTGCAAACCTTCATGCGAACCCCTCCTCCTCCTCCAAATCTTCTTCAGCCCAATTTTTCTCACCACCTCTCTCCAAAAATATCCCTTCCTCAACATCAGATTTTCCTTCTAAAAAGACATATCCAACATAACGAGTTTCTGTTATAAGAACTAGGAAGACATGGAAACAGGTTGTGGGAGACATGGAAACAGGTTGTGTATGGTTTGAATTATGAATTTGTATGTGGATGACTATGATGAGTATTGAGCAAGAAGGGTTGGTATATGTATACCTATATCCTCATTAGAGAGTTGCTATGGTAATGAAAAAAGGAAATTATGAGTGATGAGATATGGTTAAATATGAAGAGTAAAAATAAATTGAAATTGAGAGTTCGATGAATTCCATTTGGTAATTTGATTGCTTATGAATTGCATTGGAGTATGAATTTGGGTATAGGTCAAGGTTGGAGTTAGAATACGACTTAATTGAGGATGAGCTTAAATTGGACTTCACGTGAGCTATTGTTATATATATATGCATAGAAATGAAATGTTATGGAAAAAGAAGATAGGAATCATGAATGTCACAAGTTGGAATGTGGTATAAGAATTGTGTATGTGTTAGCTTTGAGGAATGATAGGAATTTGATGTTTTGATGAACCTTATGAATCAGAAATTGATTGTTAGATGACGTAAGTTTGATGTTTGAGTAAATATGAAGTGATTTAACATGATTAGAAGTGAAAATTACGAAGTTCATAAGTGTATTTGATGATAGGAAGTAGTTTGGAAGCATGAAAGAGAGGTTGGAGGACTTTGGGGAAGTCCCATGTCCGTTAAATGGACACGGGAGTCCGTTTAACGGACCTTCTCGGGTCATTTGGGACCCTTTGCATTCCCCATGTCCGTTAAACGGACATGGAAGTCCGTTTAACGGACTATCTCGGGTGAAAATGCAGTTTGGCCGATTCATGTCCGTTAAACGGACATGCACTGAAAAGATGATGGAGTTTGACATTGTTAGAGGCCGAATCAGGTTTTGTGGTCTTCATGAAAGTTGTATGTCTAGTTGTCTTCTTTCCAACGGTAAAAAACGAAAGCAATCCGACATTTGTAGAGAAAGTTATGGAATTCGCGCCAAGAGAGGTTAAAACTGATTTTGGGAATGAACATGGTACAGTGTTTAGGGCATAACTCCCTCATCCGATCTCCAAATGCGGTGATTCTTAAGCCAATATATTCATGAGACACATAGGTACCTGCCCACAAAAATTTGTATCATTTGGAGTTAAATTGAGCGAGTTTGCATGAAATCAAGTGAGAGGTTAGTGAGGAGAGCTTGATTGAGATATGAGCACATTGTGGTATTTTGATGATATCTTGAGTTATAGAACTCTGATTGAGGTGATTTTTGGGCCAAATTAAACTAGATACTTATAGCTATGATTTCCATGAAGAATTAAAATTGAAATTGAGGTTTTAAGTTTTCCAAATTCTGTTCACAAGCAGGTGAACTGAGTTCAAGCATGTGACTGTTTTGTGTGGCACACCACGGAACAAATTGTAAGTAAATTTTTGGGACGTTATGAGAATGAAAATGAAATGATGATGTGTAATAAGGGTTCAAATGGTTTAAGAATGAAAAAAAATTAATAACCCTTCATGGTTATAGGCAAGCACGCTCAACTTTCACGATTTTCGCAGGAGAGTTGGGTTCCGGTAACGGGGGCCAACAGATCAACTTGCTGAGAATGATGGGATTTCTTCTTGAATAATCGAACAAACTTTCTTTTTTTCCATCTTTTCTCATATAAGTTTTCTTGAATGGTTTGTAACCTTCCATTTGTCTGCGGAACTTTCGTCGATGATAGACATAATTGTGATGAGATTTCTTCTTGTTGCTACAATCATAATTCTTTTTATCTTTGCACTTAATATGAAGATAAGGCTTTTTGCAAACTTGTTTGAGAAGTGGACCACCTTTAACGATGTTATTGAATAAGCTATGTTGATTTCAAAGCTTATCAAGAGAGGCTAGAGCAAGCTGTTAGATTTCACTAAGAGATATGTTAGTAATATCCCTTTGTAAAGAAATAATGGTTCGTTATAGCTCTGGTTGCAATTGATCTGGAAGGGATGAGATAAAAGTATATCGAAGATTAACATTATTCCATCCATTCAAAAGATAATTCCTTTCCATCATATGTTGAAAATGCTTTTGTAAATTACGTTTATCAAGGAAACAACATTTCATTGCAAAATACTCCTAACAGATCTGCTTATCTATAAGTTGAAAGTCACCAATAAATTCCTTAATAATTGTTCCAAGAAGAGCTCTGGCTATAGTGACTTGGATATACTAAGTCTTCGATAGTCGTCTATACTTTACCACCATTCTAGCAAAGTACTAGTGAAACGAGAAGTAAACTTAGACAAAATATCCTGCCAAGGATTATTCGGTCGAGTCATTTGAAGATCTATCCATGAACTAAATTCATGCAAGCTATCTCTCCATTTCTTTGGCAAAAGATCGTCAAAAGTAAACCAAGATCCTAAAGTAGGCTTGGTCTGTGCAGCTGGTTGAGCTAGTGCTGCTTGTGGTGCTGGTTCAGGTCTAAAAGGTTCAGCACCTATGGATTCTACTTCATTTATATTTGGTTCAACTTCAGTAGGTTCAAACATAGTCATTAGAACTTGTGCTAAGTCTGATAGATCAGCTAGTTGGGCTGAGGAATCAGATGATGGTTAAAAGATCTATTCAGATGATGACTCATAAATTGTTGCAGAGATTTCAGATGTTGGGACAGAGGCTTTAGAATAAGCTTCTGAATCATCTGGTTGGGCAGTGGAATATTCTAAAGTAAGTGTAGGTACAAGAGTTGCTATATGTAGGAAAATTCCAGGGAATACATCATATGTACAGGGTGCGGAAAACAAAAATTTTTGTTGCCGGGACCTTCCCGAAAGCCAGGATCCATGTGTCT
>JANKOE010000005.1:62236593-62247674 GCA_026284465.1 Erythroxylum citrifolium | reverse complement strand
TCGGGAAGGTCCCGGCGACAAAAATTTTTGTTTTCCGCACCTGGTACATGTGATGTACCTCCCGGGATTTTCCTACAGTAACTGGGTTTAATCATCAGAAAGTGGAGATGGTTAGTAAGCTAGAAAAGGGTCAACTAATACACTGTGTTATGTTAATCAAAGCAATCACAACTATATATTCAGTAAATCATAAGTTCCAAAGGCAAGGTATGTGGAGGGAACTTGAAAGAATAGGTAACACTATAAAGAACCCATGGACATACTAAGAAACTTTAATTGCACCCTAAAAATAAATGAATCGAAGGAGGAAGGCATTGGAAATAGCAAGACTGTAAAGAATTACAGGAATTGCTGAAGAATTTAAGGTTGTTTGATCTAAAATAGTATGGAGCTAAGTTTATCTGGAGCACTAAACAATATGGTGAATGGTTTTTACTGAGAAAACTTGATAGATGCCTGGTGAATGGTCAATGGCTAGTGCATTTTCCACTAAGTTGTACCATTTTGAAGAACATAAAGTCTTGGATCATAGCCCAATGGTAGTAAACCTGATGTCTATATAAGAGAGGAAGTGTGCACCCTTTAGGATTTTCAACTATCTAATGGACCTCCCAGGATTTAAGGAGATACTTAGGTAAGGAATGCAGGTGGAGATTTCCCAAGAGCTACAAGTTGAGTATGAGTTTAAAATGCTTAAGAAGCTAGCTAAAAAAACTAAGCAAAGTTACACTAAAGCCCAAAAAAAGAGATAAACAAGGCATTGGAGGAATTAAAGGAATGCCAAAATAGTCTGCTAATTAGACTAGAGGATATGCTACTAAGGAAAAAGGAATATGAACTAGTGATGATGTATAATCAAATCTTGGTAAACACCAATACTTTACTTATAAAAAAATCTGGAGTGGTATAGTTGAAGGAAGGTGAGAGATCTACAAAATTCTACATGATTGCTATCTCAGCTAGAAGTAACAAGAATGTTATCAAGTTCCTAGCATATGAAGCTGGTCTAAAGTATGAGAATCAAAAAAGAAAAAAAAATGCTCACATTTGAATATTTCTCTAAGCAATATGCACTAAAACTAAAGTCAAGGGAATACCAGAAGAGGTGGTAGCTGAACTCAAATAGGTGACAGATCTAATAAAGGAAGTAATAAGGGGTGAGATTACGAAGGTTGTATTTTCACTAAACCCTGACAAATCTCCAGTGCCAGATGGATATAATGGCAATTTTTTTTAGCAAAATTGTGATATTATAGGGGATGAAGTATTTGAAGTAATGCAAGAATTTTTCCAAAAGAAAACTCTACTAAGGGAATGGAATTAAACATATGTGTGCCTTATTGCCAAACAAATCAATGCTACAAGGCTAAAACACTTTAGACCTATTGCATGTTGCAATATCCTCTATAAAATCAATCACTAAGTTACTAGAAAATATAATCAAAATGAGCCTAGAGAAGATTGTTAGTCCTAAACAAAATGTTTTCTTAAAAGGAAGGTCAATGGCTACCAATATTTTACTTTGCTAGGAACTTCTAGAAGGGTACCATTTAAAGAGGAAAAAGAAGAACTGTACATTCAAAATGGATCTTACTAAGGCATATGACTCCATCAATTGGAGCTTTCTTTTCAAAATTTTGAGGGTTATAGGATACCCAACTTTGTTTAGAGGTTGGATCGAAGAATGTGTAACAACAACTACTATATCCATATTGGTTAATAGGGAACCTAACAAGTTAATAAAAGCTAGGAGAGGTTTAAGGTAGGGGGATCCCCTATCCCCTACCTATTTGTTTTCTGTATGGGGGAACTATTCACCCTCCTTACTAGGAATATAAGGATTCATCCAAAGTTCCAATTTCATCAAAGATGGAGGGGTATGAAGCTCACATATCTTGCTTTTACTGATGATTTACTGTTGTTTTACAGAGTTGAGAAAAACTCAATAAACTTACTCATACATGTAGTGGAGGAGTTCCAAGAGATGTCGGGATTAAGAAGCAATCCAATGAAATGAAGTTTTTATTTATCAAGTAACTCTAATAAAGAGGTTGCTTTAAAGGCAATAGAGATGGGCCTAAAACAAGGGAACTTACAACTCAAGTATTTAGGTGTGCCAATTTCCCAAAAGAAAATAACAATTAGAGATTACAAAACATTATTGGACTCTATTAATGGAAGAATGAACCAGTGAAGCAACGACCATCTAAGTTATGGTGGTAGGCTGCAACTCATTCAATCAATTTTGAGCAACCGTAGCAATTACTAGATCAACCACTTAACACTATCGAAGAGTATCCTTAAGGAAATAGACATAAAAATTGTGATATTTTTATGGAATGGCTTGAGTCAAGGCAAAAACAAAGCTAAAATAGGCTGGAGAAAAATCTGTAAACCTAAACATCAGAGGTGTTGGGCATATGTTCATCAAGGCTGATTAGCAAGGTTAGCTTATCAAAAGGCATGTGGTGGCTATGTAGCAAGAAGGAGGATTTATGGGTCAAGTGGATACGTAGTACATTCATAAAAGAAATAGCAGCATATAGGTTTTGAAGCATAATCAGGACATGTTAGAGACATTAAGGGAAATCTTAAAGATAAGGCAATGGGTGCATAATTTGATAATTCACAAGATAGGGAATGGTGATAACCTAAACTTTTGGTATGATAATTGGCATTATAGGGGTCCTCTTTATAAAGTGGAAGAAATACAACAATTAAGGCTTGTGGTGAGTACAGAAACTAAGATAAGCATATTCATAAGAGATAACCAATGGATGTGGCCCTTTCACAATAACAGAAGCTCAAAAATCTTCTTAGACCAGATGCCAAACTTCCAGGACAATGAAGAAGATGTAATCCACTAGATAGCTAATAGATTTGAGAATTTCAACACAGAACTACAAATATATGATGCTAGAAGACCAAAACATAAGGGTTGAATGGGTAAAACTGGTATAGGACACAGATATCAGACTAGCACATTCTTTCATTCTGGAGTTGGGTATGAATGGAGGGTTGCTTACAAAAGACATTGAAGTTCCCAATCAACATACTTAATTGTGAACTATGCAGTGCAAAGTTGGAAAACTTAGATCACTTAATGATTGGATGTAAATACACTAAGGAAATATGGAGAAGAATTCAGGCAATGCTAAGCATTAGCAGTCTAGTACTCAACTAGAAAGACACTGTCACTTGGCTGGGGAGCATTAAAATGGGAAATCTGGCTGACTATAAAGCCATAAAGATTAGCCGGGCTTAAATGGTATACATTATATGGAAAGAGAGAAATAACATAATTTTCAGATAAGGAAGTAGAAGCATGGAGATGGTTTACCAGGAAATTATAAAGTAAAGCAAGATGGGCTTGATAACAGGAGGAATAGCTACTAACCTTTCTATAAACATAAAGGAGAGATGGTCATTGGTTTGAATCACCTTGTATAAACTGATTACCAGTAACCATGACACTAGGATTCTAGAAATTTTGTACTAACCTAGATTTTGTGCACTGATGGATTGTACATTAATTTTATGAATGAAAACTTTTAACTTTAAAAAAATTTTACAAGCCTCTTATTTAAAGAGGCCTTATTATGAGCAATCTTCCTTTTGTAGAGACCTTCCAGCTTCTTCCCCAATTTAAACAAATTAGTTTCTTGAGACATATGGTTGAAGATAATAATGTTAATCCATTGTGAATCATATCCAGAGTTTTATGCTTAATCTTTTCCTATTCTCTATTTGTCATCATTTTTGGTTTCGATGGAACATCACATCTCTATCCACATCAATAGGTTCAACGAGATCCTTACAATAAGAAGGTCCTCCATTATAGGTCTCCAAAAAAAAATAGTTTGTAGATGTCAAGTTGACTAATAAAGTTATTTTAACCTTCCATAACTAATGACTCTGATACCACTTAGTTAGGATCTTATCACAACTCCCACAATGTTAATAAAAAAACAATCAACTAATATCAAATTACCCAATCATTAAAAAAAACACATAAATAATATATATGACAAGAAAATAAATTAAACACCAGATATATGTGGAAAGCCCTCTAGTATAAAGGGAAAAACCACGGGCTAAACTAATACGTAAATTCATTAATTTCAAATAGGAACTTACACAAGTCTAAAGTTTTCAAGCTATTGAACGTTGCTCAAAAGTATATCACAAAATGACTACTAGTTATCCTACCAAGTTTCAGTATTAGGTATAAGTTGATACCCTAAATCAATAACATTTGTAATCTAATCCTGAAATAAACACTTAAAATATAATTTGTAACTAAAACTACCAACTATAGAATGAGATAGACTTCTCGACTGACTCTCACTCTCTTTCTTTTCCTTTTTCGATGTTCTTTTCACTCTTCCTTATGAACTCCATCATTTCCCCCTTTACACAAAAAATAAGGTTTCATAAATGGGCAAGGTCACTTACACAATCGTGTAGGTGGTCGTGTGCCAACTAATTTTCGAAAAATCATAGATATACATGGTCTTAGTCAGTCACACGGTCTACTTACATGACTATGTATACCTGGGACACGATATGTATATTTTCACATGGTCGTGTATATCTTTTAATCTTGCCATCCACCTATACACGTTTGCAGTTACATACATTGCCTTTATGTACTGCCATGTATAATAGGGATCAAATGGATGTGTCTGATCTTACACGAATGTGTAGGTCATCATCCAATTACATATTTACAGTCTTGTACATGACCATCACATATGGTCATGTAAGTTAAGAACATAAGCATGCTGTACTCTACGCAACTGTGTCTCTTAATAATGACTTCAAATCAACCGTTATTATCTTAACTTTACTCGTTCATCATTGCATCGATCCTTGAGAATATCCAAGATCACCATGACTGAGTTTTGCCTCTAAATAGGGCTGGATACACAATAATTTCAAGCTTGAAAAAAATCTTTTTTGCAAGATCTATTAATCCAAAATATGAGATTTTGAAACAGTGAGCTCTGGTTTATTTGTTGAGATATTGGTGAAATTGTTGCACCATTTGATGAATCAAAAATACAATATAAAATGTCCTACTTAGGTCCAAATTAGTTCATTTTGATGAAATTATATGAATAAGTTTTGACTTTGATGCGAAATTCAAATTTAAAGCGAAAAGGAATAATTCAATGTTGAAATCCCAAAGTCACTATCCTTTTTACAGTAATATACCCTTTCATGTGCCAAAAGAAGATTTGAGTTACTCTTTTAATCTAAAATTATTTCTAACAAGGAACTGTCCCATTTGGTTTAATAAGAAAAGAAATTAGCTGTTAACGAATTAAGTGAGAATAAATCACTATTTACAAATTACGACGAGTACTAAACCCAAGGGTGCGACGAAATATAGATAATCCTAGGCAACAAGTACAGTTGAAACTTTGTAATGTAGAAACTTTCTGTAGAGTTAGCAGTGCATTTGTTTTATGTATATATGCGTTTTGGTGTTTAGGTTCACCTTTGAAGTCACCCTTAAATTCTATCAAGTTCACGGTCTTGGTTTCCAGATAGTAACACACTTCTTCTGATGACCTAAATCTAAACTCTCAGAGACTCCTAGATTTATCCCATTAATTCCTTTAATAGCATATAGGAGTATCAAACTTAGTCATACTGTTGTAAGCAACCCTTAAGATTTTTTTCATGAACAAAGGAAAATATGAGAAAAAGAAAAAATAGGTTGAAAAAGCATGGGGATGAAAAATAATAGGACATCCACATAGATGATGAGAGATCAAAGCTAAATGCAAAACATTTCAAGGACCATTATTTGTTTATTGTTTCTGAGTATTATTTTACTTCACTTCTGCGTTCCAAGTTCCAACTACTAAGGCACACAACCTCGACATTGATTCTTGCCTTTAGAGATACAAACTGATTAAAAGCGTTTCAATTCTCATGCACCTACTTTTTCCACATAATATATAAAGAAGTTAATCAGTTTATATATTTGTACGCCAAATCAATCTTTGACTAAAAAAATCTGAATGTACAATTTGATGGAGAAGTTTGACATTATCAATATCTGTATTTTATGTAGTCAAGCATGAGCTCAACAAACGTAAAGCCCCATTCAAGAAAATTGATAAAAGATGCTACGTAGAAAAGTTTTATTTGATGGCCTTATTTTATACTTAATATTCTATAATTAAAACGCTTTTATTGATTTTGGACGGGGGTAATAGATTGTTCCTTGAATAGTTCATAATAAGCATGGAAAGTTCTTAACAGCATGGAAATTTCAAATATTATTTAGTCATATACGCATGGCATTCCATTTCAAGTATTTAGTTTTTCTTCAGCATTAATTAGCCTCCCAATACTTTTTCTTTGTTGACCTTCGTGCTTTGCACTTTCTCATAGTCTTAGTTACATCATTGATTGAGTTCGAAAGTAAAGCACAAATTTCTCTTTTGTTCCTTCATATTTCATTTAAAGATTGACTTGGCCAAATTTTGGATAGAATATAATGTATTTAATCAGCTGTATTCAAATTTACATGCCATTACATATGTACAAAATATAAATGTAGTACATCATTTTATTACAGTTGAAAGCAAAATGTTATCTTAATATTCTTCAAATATGGCTAAGGAGAACCCATAAATATAACTTAATCCAAATAAGTTACCATAAGTTTAAGAACAATATATAAGTATGTCAATAAATTATTTTTTTATACCTAGTGTACAATGTTCATAATGTACACAATCTTTCCTTTGTATTTTTGTGACCGTAAGGTTACAGATTCAAGTCATGAAAACTATCAGTTGTTCTAAGACTCGCCCTTTATTTATGAGAAAAATTACAATAAAAATATCAAGATGAAAACATAAAGATCTAACTGTAGAAAACATAATAAACTTAGAATTAGGAGGAAAAAAAACTTTAGATAGAGCTAGCGCATAAATTAGAAGTATGTATTCAAATTCCAACTTTAATTGATAATTGTGACTTCAATAATATTAACAGACAATACAAAAATTCGTAATTAAAATAAAGAGATACAAAAGTAAAATAAATGTTTTAAAGTATGAAAATGTATATATTATAAAATCCCTTTCAATTATGTGAAAACATAAAAATTATAAAGTTTATTCACCATACTTTGTGATATAGTTAATTCATCTCTTTACTAAATTTGAGATTTATACCTGTTACAAAGGATGAATCTCCAAACACTAGAAAAAAAAAAATATTTAATAGCTAGATTTAAATTTTCACTAAATCACATAGTAAAACATGATTAATTTGAATAATTATCGTATTATTTAGGTAGTTTAAGTAAATTTAAACACAATTAATTTTTAAAAAAGTAATAGATTTTTCAAATTATGAAACTTAATTTGTAGAGATTAGTTCTTTTACAAGTTGTTTTGTGAATTAGTTTGTCGTTAATATTAATTTCCTTTTTATTTTATCTTATAATAAAATTTAAATTAACAGTGACGTTTATTAAATCAACTGAAATTTCTTAATCAGTTCCAAGGACACGCACCTACGACCAATTATAGTATCAGAAACATTGTCAATTGTCTTCGTAACATTGAATAGTTAAGCGCAGTCAAGAGTTGTTAGTTTGTCTCGATTCTCAGCTAAATGTCAAAAGCAGAAAATGGACGTTAATCTTGCAAGCAAGTTGCACGTAAGTTTAACCAAATTTGGTCATTATAATGAATTGTGTATAATTAAATAACCTCTTCTTCTCTTTCTAGAATTTGGAATACTAGGCAAGTGATAATGATTGAACCCAAAGAATAATAGTAAACAGTGACCAACTTAGTTATATTTATGTTAAAGCATGCAAGTTGGAAGAGAAACAGCGATATTAACATCGACTAAATGCAATTAAAACTAAAAAAAAGTGAAAGATTTGTATTTTGAGAATATTAATTTTGTAATGAAAAGTGAAAAAAGAAATTAAGCATCCATGTTTGTTATTAATTTCTTTCCTTCTGCTACAGTACGTTGTAACCTTCGAAACTTCTAGTACCAAAGACTTGAAGTAGATAACAAGTTTGAGTGTTCAAAGGGAATAAAGAGTGAGGAATCAGGATCAAAAGAAAGCAGTTGAACGATGACCAAGAAATGGACAAAGCGTGCTGACTTACAAGCCCTTTGATATAATTCAAAGAGATTTTCCGCCAAAGCCGTCTTTTTTGGCCGCAGAAGCCCCTTTTTCATCAAGCGTGTGATTTTGTGAATTGAATCTCGAGCTGCCACTAGATGAAAAGATGCTGCATAAACTTTGGTTGAAAATTCCAAAAGCGAAGGCATATCAGTACTGTAGGATTAAATGTATCTTCACCTTAATCTTACTGTCAAAATGATATCATATCATCTATCCAAGAAACATATGCATATAATGGGAATGCAAATTATGTTGATGTATTCTTTCATGATACTATTACTACCTTTTGTTCTTCTAAAATAGCACTTAAATTAATAGCATCTCCAAAATTATAGGACAAGTACACCCAGTTCGTACTGTTTCATACGCTATATTTTGTCAGAAGGCTGAATACAATATTAAAAATAATCCAATAAAGAGAGATTAACATACCAGAATTCCCAGCTGCTATGACGTTGCGCAACGAGTAGCATTATTATAGAAAGAATGAGAACAAAATGAGAGAACGAAGAACACAAGACATTTGACTATTAAAGACTTACATCTATGAACGCACAAACTTTAAGTCCTTCTCATTAAGTTTATGTGTGTAAATTACCTAACGCATCAGGTCTGCATTTGTAAGAACAATATCTTTCTATAATGATGAAATATTATAATGTTAGTAGTGATATCTAAATATATACTAAATTAAAATATTTGCAGATATGTCTACTTAACATTATTAAACGTTCCCTTTTAGAATGAGTATGGATTGAAATATAATAATAATATCTTATTTGGAGAAAGAGAGTAGTTGATGCCATTGATAGTACGCAATTGCATGTTAATCACTTACGTATCAAGAAATTACACTTTGTATAACTGTTGATCGAACAACTAAAAGTTTTAATTGACAAGAGTATCCATTGTTAAGTGATTGTTTCATCACAATAGTTTAAGCTGTTGTATGAGGCCAACTTAATTGGTTTTATATATTTACTAACATCCATGTGATGGTTTTATAATGATATTATTGTAACAAAATTGTTTCGAAGGAATCACACTCACAAGAGGAATACAAATTTTAGGCAGTGCTTGTTCCAACAACAACTTAATTCTGATATCATGTTAAAATATAATAACACAAGATGAGTACAAAGTTTTCGGTCATGCTCCTTACAACAACAAAGAACCAACTTTACATGATTAAATCTATACAAAGTAGCAATTTTTTAGTCATAAAAATTAAATAGAATTCATTTTTTATATATGTGGTTAAAATAGTAACAATGTCGAAGTAATATAAGCCATTAATTTTGTGTGAAGGGTTTGGGGAGGGAGACAGGCTAACTACTACTAACAAGGACAGGCAGCTGCACGTCAATGGATCAGCTAACGAGCATCAGGCAAGCATCATGTGTGTATAAATTTTGACTTGACCAGTGAATCCGTGTTTTGGTTATTTGACCACTTTTTAAACAAGAACATTTTTTCAGGTAAACTTTGAGAGGTTGTCTGCACGATAAATATACTATCTTTTGTAAAGAAATACGATTTCAAGTAACTATTTTTACTAATCTAAATGAAGAGTATCTGGTCACCTAGCCCATTGAAACGACTATTGTGTGAATATATCAAACTTAGACCAACTAAAATGTTGATTAATTTACGGAGATAATCAATGGACCCACTGAGTCAGCGGGAGGTAAAGTTGAATAGGGAAGCTCAAAATCAGATTATGGACTCGTGAAAGATCAAATCACATTTTTAATTTTCAGTAGTTAATCATTGTTCATGATGGGATGTTCAAGTTTTCTTTTTATATATCTGTTCACAGGGATCGATTGAGTTCTACGTCCATTTTTGCGTGATTGGGGAATCGAAGTTACAGTTTTCTGCCAACAGCCATTATTAGTTACAGGGTCATAATTGATATGATATCTCGCAAGTCGCAACAGAAAAATTACAGCTAGCATCGATTAGTAACACTAAACCTAATTTGTGAAATGACGTTAGAAACCTCATGGAGTTGATAAGGGACTTTTCTGGTTTAAGTGAAGTCGTAGGTTTGAACCTCTCGCATGTATGTAGTCGTTTAAAAACTAATGCTTTTGAAAATTTTAGGTATGTATCATTATTAATTGATGCACCAAAAATTAATTGAGAATTATCATTGCGATCATAAAAACTATGGTAGTGGGCCTGTCGAAAACAATGGAACTATAGTTTCATTAGTTTAGATTGAAAAAAATCGAAAGGATAATTGTTTCGCAATTTTTCCAATTCGTTTTTGATAAACACAAAATCAGAAAAATTAAAAGCACCAAAGATAAACAAAACTGAAATTTGTCAATGCAGTTCGGCACACATCGCCTATATTTGCAGGACCCTCACTTAACTTAATCACTTTCACGAAAGTTGAATAGATTTACACAAATGCTTTCAAAGCCAACTCACTCAATCCTTGAAATTTTCTCTTAATCTCACTTCTCATGAAAGATTTTCACACCCAGTAACACGACTGACTCGTGTTAACCTCAACAAAGGATTTATCTCAACAATCTATTAACTAAAAGACAATAAATAAAAGACTCAAGTATTTGAAGATTTTATAGGAAAATCTAAACACACTGAAGATTCAAATAGAATAACTTTCCTATAGGTTTTGCTCCTCAACAAGAGATCTGAAAGTTGTTCACATAAAGTCAGTCTATCTGTGAGCCACTTTACAAGGCTAAAAGTCCAGCATTAGCAATTCTCATACGATCAAAATAGAGCAGTAAATCTCCTACTCTGAAAACACATGCTGCACCCTTTAATTTTCATCAATCAAGCAAGAAGGACATCTGTTGGGACCCGACCCCGGAGCCCCAACTATTCGGAACAGAACCACAATCGAGGACCTTTGGGCCCTCGGAACAAA
>JANKOE010000005.1:62222683-62236493 GCA_026284465.1 Erythroxylum citrifolium | reverse complement strand
ATCCAATTAGCTTATCTAACCAAACCACAAAATTTAAAACATGCCAAAAATAACTAAAACAAGTTTGGGGTCCAACAACATCACCAACGAACACATAACAAAACAACCCACATCCAGATGTTAACACCATCGTATAGCACATACACACCTGTATTAATAACCCATCAATCCACACACTACACAAGCCACTTACAATGCTCACTCAAAGACTCAATCGTGTTTCACAAAAAAACCAGAAAACCACAAGATCACTTCAGCTATTTCAACAAAAAAACACAATTAACGCACACATCAAAGAGCCCAACAATCGTCGTCAATTGACATATATGTTGTTGAAACACAATTGACCAGAAAACCGTGTCCAATTAATGTTGTTGAAACTCTTCTAAATTAATTGAATGGTCGAGAACGAACCCAGTGTTGAGAGTTGCCCATTTCCATTCAACCGCGACGGAGTAGAACTCGAGTCCGCTCCTTTGTACGTTTTTTAGAAGCCATAGGAGGGGCAGTCAATGGAGCAGTTGTTGCGAGAGTCTCATCGAAATTTGAGGTAGAGTCTTCAACCATAGATAATATGACCCGAGCAACGTCATCATCTGGATATGGTACTCTTTCCCGAATAGAAGTAGTGTCGAGAATATCAATGGGAGCAGTCGAAGACAACCTAGCCCGATGAGTATCCTTTCAGATGTCGGGTTGAGCATTAATCGACTTGAACGACGTGATGGAGCTGTTGTGTTTCTTTTCTAACACTGAAGAGGATGTTTTCTCTTTGTTCTTACCCATTCCAATTAGAAACAACAAACACCCAATCAATGTCAAGGTGAAGATGACAGTATAGAGAGAAGAGTTACCAGAAAATTATCGGTGATGATGAATCTTGAGACACCAAAAACACAAATCAATCTTGAGAATGAGATTGAAAATCCAACGATTTAGCTAGAAGGAAAAAGAAGCCCATATGCTGAATAACGTGAAGATGAAATTGTAAGAGAGAATAGTAGTTTGGCGGTAGCCGAGGGGTTGTGCAGTGGTAGCGGAGAAAAAAATAAAAGTTATGAATTTTTAATCTCCTTGCATATAAAATGTTTAGTTTTGTCCTTTATTTAAAAATAAAGAAATATACATCATGGAAACCGCACATTCCTAAAGCCCCTCAAAGAAGTTCAAACTTTAATGCATCAAGAGGTTTCGTAAAGATATCTTCCAACTACTTTTTCATAGATATATGTGACAAGGTGACTATTCTTTTTTTTCATAAGCTCACGAATAAAGTGATACCTCAAATTGATGTGTTTCACCCTTGAATGTTGAATCGGATTCTTCAAGATGTTTATGGAACTCTTATTATCACATAAGATTGTCAACACATTCTAATCAATCATGTAATCTTCTAACATCTGTTTCATCAAAAGAAGTTGTGAACACAACTACCTGCAACGATATATTCAGCCGCTGCGGTCAATAGTGAAATTGAAATTTGCTTCTTGCTATACCAAGAGATCAAATTGTTTCCTAAGAAGAAACAACCTCCTAAAGTGCTTTTCCGATCATTTAAGTTTCTAGCCCAATCCGCATCACTATATCCAACTAGATAAGATGTCGAGTCAGATGAATATCATATTCCAAAATCAGATATTCCACTTACATACTTGATAATCCTTTTGATGGCTGACAGATGTGTTTTTTTAGGATTGGCTTAATAACGAGCACATACACGGACGCTATAACAAATATTTGGCTTACTTGTAGTTAAATACAATAGACTTCTGATCATGCTCCGATATAAACTGACACTAACGCTTTTACCATTCTCATCTCTGTTTAGCTTCATTGAGACACTCATAGGTGTTCTCGCATGTCTGGCATTCTCAAGACTGAACTTCTTTATTAAACTCTTGGCATATTCGGGAGGAAGGATCCTGATTCAAGTTAGCTTCTCTCGAGTTTTAAACATTTACGAGAATAATTTTTGCATCGAGTGTTTTAGTTGATTCATCATCCGAAGTAACTGACAGCTCTTCAATTCACATAGTTACTTCCTCAGCAGCAACTAACTACAGATCTGGGCAATTCTTCAATCTTGTTTCATTGGTTGTTTAAGCTGGTTCTGAGGATCGGTTCTGTGGATTTTCTTTTATCATTTGATCATTCAACAGAGATATATCATTTATCACAACATTTATAGACTTTAGCACTTTCTTGATTCTTTGATTATACGCTCAGTAAGCTTTACTATGAGTTGAATAACCAATAAAGATTCATTTATCACTTTTGCTCTCAAATTTTTCGAGTTGTTCCCAATCTCTAATAATGTAGCACTTACTGCCAAATACATAAAAGTAACTTACATCTAGTTTCTTTCCCTTCCAAAGTTCATATGAAGTCTTATTTAAGGTGCTTCGAAGGTAAACTCTGTTACATATGTAGCATGTTGTATTGACTGCTTTAGCCTAAAAATGCATAGATAATTTTCTTTCATTCAACATCGATCTAACCATTTCTTAAAGTATTCTATTTTCCTTTCAGCAACTCCATTTTGTTGTGGAGTTTTAGGTGTTGAAATACATGTATGATGCCATACTCCTCATAAAAGTCATTAAAGCTTATATTCTCAAATTCTCTTCCGTGATCTGATTGAATTCTTAACACAACCATATTTTTTCAGATTCATAACCTGCACACATAGGCTTTTAAAAGTCTTAAAAGCATTTAATTTTTTTTCAAAAAGGATACCTAAGTATATCTTGAATAACCATCAACATAGGTTAGAAAATATCTCATTCCACTAGTATTATCTTATTATGTTGGACCAACCAAATCCATGTGAATTAATTCAAGTATGCATAATGAGGTAACATGTCTAACTTTTTTGCGTGGTACTTTCATCTACTTACCCATTTGACATGCACTGCAGATTGACGTATCTTCTTTGTTCATTATGGGTAGCCCCTTCACAACTTCCAATTTCTTCAACTTGCTAATAAGTCCATAGTTCACGTGCCCAAGATTTTGATGCCACAAATCTATGTTACTATCATATGAGGTTGAATTATAGGTGGTTTTGATCTTCAACATGTAGCAGTTGTCGATTGATCGCTTCCTGCTCACAATGCATTCTCCTTGTTCGCTTAACACCCTGCATTCATCACTTGTAAATTTAACTAACAAACCATCATCACAGAGTTGGCTTATACTTACCAAATTAGCTTTTAATCCATCGACATGGAGCACATTCTTAAGGGGAGGTAATCCATTCACACACAATGTTCCTCTATCAATCACCGAAGCCTTCTTTCCATCTCCGAAAGTCACATGCCCGTCCATACAACTCTGATAATTGGTTAGGCAATTCTTTTCCCCTATCATGTGACGTGAACATCCGCTATCAAATTACCAACCATTATTCGAAGTTGCCTTCATCAATTGAAGAACTAAGAGAGATTATAATTGACCCTTTTTAACTCAAGAGGATTTCAATACTAAAGGCTTATTCTGAAATTTATGTGAGGGATATAGGGTCCTTTGGTTTTGGCTTCTTTGAAATAACATCTGCAGTAACTTATAGCATTTTGGCCTTATATGCCCAATAACTCCGTAAAAATGACATGTGAGAACAAATCTTCGATCCTTCCTTGATGTTTCTTTTTGGACAGATCTGGGTATATCAATTTTCTCATCATTCACCTTGGAGCACTCACCCTTGTAACCAATGCCTTGAAGATCCCCTTTAACCTTACTGATTTCGATCAACTTTTATAACTTTTTGTGCCTCCATTCAGCATTCTTAAACCCTTTTCGGTACTTGCTAACTTCATTCTAGCTTCACTGAGCTCATCTAAAGCTACGATCAATTTCTTCTCTAAATGTTGGATAGTGTTCTTCATAGGGAAGTTTTTTTCCTTCAACCTTTCATTCTTTATACATGTTTTCACCTATTTTTCATACATCACTTCATAAGCCTTGTAAATATTCTTCTTTTTATCATTTAAACCACTTTCATCACTGTCATAATCTGATATTGAACCTTGACCTAATCTGTCTCCATTTTTCTTAAAATTTTCTGATTTGCCCCCTTTTTTGTATTCAATTACTTCCTTCTTAATTACTATTAAGTATACAATTGGATTTTTTCTATACAAAGCAGCTAATGCAACACAATGTACAATTTCTTCTTCACTACCATATTCACTTTCAGATTCATTCTCACTTCAAGTACTAGTAAAAGATTTATCTTTTCTCTTCTTCAAGGTATTAGCACATTCTACTTGCACATGTCTGAAGCCCTAACACTCATGGCATTGAATTCTCCTCATCTTTCTTTCACCCTTCTGAGTTATAGCTTGTTGTTTGAAGTTGTGGTTCGATGAGCTCCCACAGTTTTGCCTAAACACAGGTCTATCCTTTTTCACTTTATTCAGCCACTTACTGAAATTTCATGTCAATAAAACCAAATCTTTATTCTCGTCAAACTCATCTTCTACATCATTCACACATTTGCCAGTTTCAGCTTGTAGTGTCAATCCTTTGCTTCTTTCTTGTTTACTCCTTAGTAGATTCATTTCAAAATTTGTAAAAATTCTAATTACATGTTCCAATTACAGATCATTGATGTCATGGTCCTCCTCTATTACTACAATTTTTGAAATAAATCTCGAAGGTAGTGATCTCAGCATCTTCTTCACTAGTTTCATATTAGAATATTTCTTCCTGAGTTGATTTGCCTGATTGGCTATATCATGCAATCTTTCATGAAAATTCCTAATAGTCTCATTTTCATTCATCTTAATTATTCAAATCTTATAACTAACATTTGAAATATTGAAGTTATCATAGATTTGAACCCTTCATGAATAGTCTGCAAAGTATCCTATGCTTTTTTAGCTGACTCACAGGCCGATATCATTAATAAGTATCCTTCATCAACAGCACTGAAAATTGCATGCATTGCTTGTGAGTTTCCAAGTGCCCTCTCTTCTTCGGCTTTTGTCCATTCAGATGGATCTTTTAAAATTGCCTCACTCTTATCGTCAATAATCATCAGATGCGTCCACCTATGTAATACCTAATGCCTAGCTTTCATACCTTGAGCCTGGATAAAGACTCTCATCTGTGATTTCTATACAGGATAGTTAGAGCCGTCCAATGGTAGCAGCCTAGTGATCGATGCACCAACCATGTTTGTGAAACTTGGATCTGCACCAACTTGTTGTACCAAGTCCTAATTTGATGGCCTTGCTTTCATATCAATTAAAAAAATTGAAGGGGTGATTGTTTTGCAAACTTTCCAATTTGTTTCTGACAAACACAAAATCAGAAAAAAAAATTAAAAGCACCAAAGATAAACAAAACTGAGATTTGTTAACGCAGTTTGACACACATTGTCTACGTCTATGGGGCCCTCACCCTGCTTAATCACTTTCACGAAAGTTCAATAGATTTCCACAAGAACTTTCAAAGTCGACTCACTCAATCCTTGAAACTATCTCTCAATCTTACTTCCTGTGAAACATTTTCACACCCAATAACATAATTGACTCGTGTTAACCTCAACAAAGAATTAATCTCAACAATCTATTAACTAAAAGACAATAAATAAAAGACTCAAGTATTTGAAAAATTTATAGAAAAATCTGAACACACTTTAGATTGAAATAGAACAACTTTCCTATGGGTTTTGCTTCTCAACAAGAGATCTGAAAATTGTTCACATAAAGTCAGTCCAACTGTGAGCCGCTCTACTAGGATAATAGTCCAGCATTAGCAATTCCCATACGATCAAAATAGAGCAATGAATCTCCCACTCTGAAAACACATGCTGCACCATTTAATTTTTATCAATCAAGTAAGAAGGACACTACCTACAAACACATAACAAAACAGCCTACATCCAAATTTTAACACCATCGTATAACACATCCACACCTTCAGTAATAACCCATCAATCCACACACTGCACAAGCCACTTACAATGCTCATTCAAATTAAGACTCAACCGTATCTCATCAAAAACCAAAAAAACCACAAGATCATTTCAACTATTTCAATAGAAAAACACAATTAATACACACATCAAAGAGCCCGATAATCGCCGTCAATTGACACACTCAATATACACACGATAAAGACCCAAATTCCACACCCAAACCCTTTTTTACTCTGCGCAAAATCTAGCAGTACCCTTGACAATTACAAGCATGATATACCACAATTTCTTAGATGATAGACTTCAATTTAGTGTAGGATTCTTTCGCAACTATAAATGTAACAACTATATCTTTTTTAATCCAAGTCTAATTAATATATGTACAATTAATAAATAAAATGCCAAAACTATATAAAAAACATATACTATATACCTTAACAAACAACTACCTTGGGTTCAATTTGTGCGGTTTAGTGCAACAATTGCAATTAGGTACTGATGGCTAATATGTAATACCATTGATTGCCTCATCAGGAAAAACGAAGCCTAGGCTTCAAACCTGCAAGTAGTTAAGCTATCCGTCTTTTAGCAATTAGCTCTTCAAAAGAATTCTATATCATAGAAGAAAACGAGTTTTTGGGTCTATTTGGCCCTCAATATGAATATTAATTTAAACTTTATAGATTGTTTATAACAACATAACAGGATATTAAATTGAGGAGTACAACTAAAATTGCATCTACAATATACAATTTCTTTTGGTTCAATTACCACAATTTATAATAATTGTGACTCCATCTTCTATATATAATAACTCACAATTTACAATTTAAAACTTTATTTCATAACTGTAAAAATCAAATTTGGATAGCAAATACCTGCCTAACATATTCAGATTGATGAATATTATATTTAATCCAGGTGAATAAAAATGAATATCTTCGGCACATTTACGTACATATAAACACATATATAAATATAACCATACATATCTCTTATAGGACACAATACGACAGGATGTGTAGTTCTTCCATGATCAATCATCGTTTGGTGCATGGAGAGAGAGAGAGAGACTAACGTCATAAAGACGAGGAAATAGGCATTATCAAACTGTAAGAAATGGTCGATCATGGAGAGCCAAAGAACCTTTCGTACTTCGTAGATCAACTAAAAGCTCCTTCTTTGACAAATGGGGGCTTACGATGAATCCAATTACTAATAATTGTCAGCTTCTTTACGGTAAAAGTAAAACTTATCCATTGACTAGTACTCCACAACAAGCATCCACTATACATGCACTAAGTACCGTGTCGTGGCCTCCTGCGTCCCTCCCAACCCATTGCCATTTCATTTTAATTTACATGATTTAAGCCTAAAATAAAAATACATAAATGTTATAATGGAATATATTAATACATAGAAAACTGATGTTTTCATCTATATGAGGAAGTGCCCTTTCCGTTTGGGAAACTAGAGGTGGTAATTAGCACAAACAAGTCATATTTGTCTGGATCTTAAATCTCTCTTCAATTACGTGCAAAACTTGTATGGAACATAATGATGCGAAAGTCGCGTATTGTGCCATGCTCGAATTGTGAAACACCTGAAAAACAAACGAATTATGGAATAAATTTCCGAGGATGTACCAAAAGCCTGAAAGCCAAAAGTCACAAATCTAAAAGTAACTTGAAAACATGTAATTCTATGCAAGTCATTTAAATGGACATTTCAAAGCGTGCAATATGAAGAATGTTTGACCTGATTCATCTTCTTACACTACAAGCGATTGATAAGGTCCCGATTCATCTCACCGGCGATCTTGGCAAAGCGTAACCCTCTTAATTACAAACAAGTCCTTTGCGAAACCGACTCTTTTGAACCACAGAATTTTGACTTGTTTATTCGTATTTTAAGAAAGAAATTTTCATATTGAGAGAAAATCGAAAACCCCACCGAAGCTTATTATGATTTTACTTTTGTTCGAATATTCACATTAATTAAACATAAAATTATTAAAAGGTTTATAAATGATAAGGGTCAATTAAAAATTTGTAAATGTAAAATTGGTCATTAAAAATAAAAATTAAATACTAATCATAAACTTAGGAGTACGTCCTTATTTGTTAATCTTAAAGTGCTTGAGTGAGAAATTTATAATATGTTTATATTCTTTCTTTTCTATATGTAAAAAAAATTAAGGTACAAAATATAAACTCCTCCAACCATGCATGTCCTAGCTATACGTAAGGTTTTAGTGATTGGTGATAAATATTCCTTTTTTCAGTCGGTAGAACCATAGGTTTCTCAACCCTGGACCTGGACGGAAGACAGAGTTGAGAGAACAGAAGTTTTTTTTTTTAAAAAAAGAAATTGATTGTTAATAACAATATAATCAAACTTTTATTGCTAATGATAACAAATTCATTACGTACGAGTTACAATATCTAATTAATTTGCTAATTAATATTTAGTATAAGTGTATTAAATTATTAACATATTTTTGTTAAAATTGAATAATTTCATAAACGAAGATATTATCAAAAAAAATATTTATTAATTAAAATAGATAAAATGTAATGTTTAAAGAAATTAATATTTTAAGACAAAATTTTATTTTCTAAGGAATTAATTTTAGATATTTTTAATTTATTTTTAAAAGAATAATATGTTTTAAATATATTTTTGAATATTTATATTTTAATAGGGAAATCAAATTATTATAAAAATGAAAAATGAAATTACTTTTTATGATATTCATAAATTAATTTCTTTTTCTATTTTATTTTTGTTTTTATTTTTTATTCATTAATGCGGATCATTTGGCAACAGTCTCTCTGTTATTCAGTTAAATTTTTAATAAATGTTGTTGTTGTCGTCGTTGTCATCGCCGTCATAAATTATTAAAAAAATATGACAAAAAATAAAGTAGAAATTTAATTAAATAAAATTCATTAAATAAAGAATAAAATTGAAATCAACAAGATGGATAGAATTTCTTTAATCCAAGATAAGGCCCATCCAAATTAAAGAACAATACGTATAGCCAGAAAAAAGTTGCATATGAAATCAATAAATTGCCTGTACAAGACGTAAGCAATTAATGCTCGTAGAAATTAGCAATTTGTATTTAGTTTCAATCCGTGAGTTTGTTCAGAATCCAAAGGCCATATATATTTCTAGGGTAAGTGCATAAGTAACGAGTAGTGTGTATTGGCATACGTATATGTCTACGAGTCGATGGATATGGCAAAATTTAATGTTGTTTGACCAGCGAGACTCTCGCTTAGAATTATTTGTAACAGGTCCATCGTGAGAATATACGACCAAACTGGAGAAGACCAATACCAGTTCTCTCTTCCGCTCGATAAATAATGTCACAAGCAGCCGCATTCATTTACTGAAACTTAGAATACGAAACCTCTCCCTCATATTCTAGAATACGAAACCTCTCCCTCATATTCATTGCTTCCTCATCCAGTCGCCCTTATTCATTTTAAAGTTTTCGTACACAGAATCATCTTATCCTAACTTTGGTTGTGTTCTCAATCCTAGCTATATCATATGGATGACGTCGAGGTTCCTCAGTATTTTGTCTGTCCAATATCTCTTCAGATCATGAAAGACCCTGTAACAGCTATCACAGGCATCACCTACGATCGTGAAAGCATCGAACATTGGCTATTCATCGGCAAGAACACGACTTGTCCGGTCACGAAACAGCCCCTGCCAACAGATTCCGATTTAACCCCTAATCACACTTTGCGCAGGTTGATCCAGGCTTGGTGCACTGAGAACGCGTCCCGTGGTATCGACCGAATCCCGACACCGAAACCTTGTCTCGACAAGTTCCATGTTCAGAAACTCTTGAAAGATATTTCTCGACCCGAGTCACAGCTTAAAATTCTAAGACGATTGGAATTGTTTGCAGCCGAGAATGAGAGGAATAGGAAGTACATGATTGAAGCTGGCGTGCCTAAGGCCATGTTGTTGTTTATCGTGAACTGTGGTAAACATGGACAAAGTTCTGGTCTCTTAGAGGCACTTAATATACTTAGGTTTGTACGAATTCCTCAAGATGAATCGAAGGTGATTCTTGCCGACAATGAACAGGTTATTGAGTCGTTGATTTGGGTCTTAGGGTGCAGTATGGATAATCAAAGCTCTGTTAAATCTCATGCATTTTGTGTGTTGAAAGTACTGTTTGAAGATGCTAGCTCTAGTGTTATGGAAAGGTTGAAACCTAGGTTCTTTGAGAGGATAATTGGCGCTATGAGAGAGAAACTCACTCAGCAAGGAATCAACTCCGCTCTGCAAGTTTTGTTAGACGCTTGTCCAGGGGGAAGAAACAGAATGATGATGATTGAATCAGGTGCAGTTTTTGATCTCATTGAGCTTGAATTGGGATCACCAGAAAAAAGAACCACAGAGCTCATCCTAGGAATCCTATGCCATCTGTGTTCTTGCGCTGATGGAAGGGCAAAGTTTCTGAGTCACAGAGGAAGCATTGCTGTGGTTGCAAAGAGGATCCTCACTGTCTCTACAACGGCTGACGACCGAGCAGTTCTAATCCTTTCAATGATATGTCAATTTTCTGGAACAATCTCGGTGCTTCAAGAAATGTTGGATGTTAAAGCTGTGTCAAAGCTTTGCTTGTTGCTACAGTCTGACTCTGCACCTTATTTGAAAAATAGAACCAGGAATATCCTGAGATCATGTTCTGAGGAGTGGCAGAAATCTCCTTGCATTCAAGATTCTATTCTGACAAGTTAATGGCTGCCTTTGTGAAAGAGTGCATACTTCCCGCATTCAGATCCTGACGACGTTCTGGTTTTACTATGCTTTCAACCCTCTAATTCTTTAACTTAATTAGTTACGACATATAGCTTGGGGTCCATAAGTATATGCCATGTGATATATACACTACCACCAAGTGAGCAATTTCATATCACTTTCAATTTGTATGTGAAACTGGTGATAATGAGAATTTGGTACGATCCCTTCTATGGAAGTTGGAAATCATGGCAATTGAAGAGGGGCTAAATCAACTAAAGCTAGAAAGCATTTAGGAGTTTTAGCTCTAAGAAACCTACGTGAAGGTCGAGTAAAAAAATATCATATAAGGTTACCTGTTGTCGTTATAACTCTACCTTGATTGTGTTTGTTACTTCGATGGTTGTGTAGGTTCCATTGAGATGGTCATTTTCTTGTTCATCCTCATGCTAACTTATTGGGTGATATTTCCGCAATGTTATACTGGGATTGGACTGTTGTTTTGATTCATTGCCTGCGTGAGAGCAATCAAGTCGCTGATGTGCTTGCGAAAATGGGTAGTCGTTCTCCCACTTCCTTTCAGTTTTTGGACGCGCCTCCTCCTGAGGTTGGCCTTAGTTTGTTTGCGGATAAGTTTGGCGTTCTCTTTGAGCGTCACTAGCTTCCCTTTTATCAGGGGTCGTGTATTTTTCTTCCTTTTATTTGCATAAAAAAAATAAAACAAAAAGAAAACTACAAAACTAGCTATTTAACAAAGAAGTTAACGTCTTATTTTTCTCGTGAAGTTCAAATTTGGTGTTGTCTTTAAATCTTTTAATATAATGGAGGAAAAAAATAACAAAAGATATGCATGAACATACAAGTATATATACTCATCCTGTCCGTCAATATAAAGCTTTTAAGCATGTCTGCCGATAATTTCTTCACGTTTTTCATATTCAGGGACATGGAGGTTTTTATATAGCGTCGGTTTGTGCGTGGTTAGAATAAAATAGAATTAGGTAACGAGACAGCACTTTAGAAAAGAAGTTTAAACAAATGGAGATAGGTTTTGTGCTTTAAATGTAAAGTTATAATCTACTAAAATGGAAAATGAGGACTTTCTAGTGTATAGAGAATCTCTTCGATTCAAAGTCATACATTTTTTAAATATAAAGCTATAGGTCCGTCTACCATAATAAACTAAAATAAAAAAAGACTCCATATATAGCTAGTCTGAAAGATTAAAAAGAATGACACGACTTAGGAGATTTTAGTTATGTTTCCAAGGCTAAACACAGGCTCTTACTAACATTACTCTAACTAGCTAGCGTCAACCATTCGTTATTTCAAGGTCTGATTAGTAAAACATTACTAAATTTAATCTCATTAATCATTAAAAGATATCGTTAGTATAGTTGTTAAGTCTAGCAACACATCAAGGCATAAAAAAGAATGCAACAAGAGGAAATAAAAGTGATAACGTAACTAATAGCTCTGCTTAGCTAGAACCAATTCTTGAATCATCGCGTAGCTGAAAGTGATCGAGACTGATTTAATGGTAACAAGGGAAAGTGTGTGGTTTGTTGGAGTTTGTGTTTAGTCATTAGTGCAAGGCTGACCATGCAAGGGACTCCTCTCCTCACAGGTTCACGAATCCTGATGAGTTGTTATAAGGCCCAGACTACTGTACAGAGGTCCATTTTGATTAGCAAATTGAGGAGGGCCTGCGTAATTCCTGGCCGCCCACTGATCCTAATACTCATTACAATCTGATCATTCTTCGTCGTCATCATTGTTGCTTTTGGAGACAATTGAGCATCGGAGCCTCGCACTCCAACTATAGACAGTCCTTGGCCATTTGACGGTCCCAAAGATTATGGCTTCTGATTTTAGTTGCCTGCGACATAAGTTAAGGGCATAGAAAATGAAAAATCAAAACATTGATAGACACTTTTCTGTGTTGCTCCTCTGCAACTAACAGATTCCTTGGCTTCTTTCAACTTTCGGTATAGTAAAATGTTCCAGATATTTCCTTTGCGACTTGACCTAGCCAATGAGCGCCTGGCTATTAGTAAGACTTTTGATCCATTCACTTGGCCAAAGGAGAGTAGTTGTATATCACATGCACTGCTTTTCTTTTTTTTAAAGCATACGCTATGTAAATCAGAGGACTAGAAAAGTGGGGTGTAAGAATAATGTTTTTACATTAGTAATCGACAATAAAGGATCAAAGCTGGGATGTTCCTTCTAGCCTGGAATTAGAATGCACTGGATACCCTTAAATTAAGAAAAAATAATAATTTAACACTAATTTTAATGCGCTATTCACTAGTTTTAAATTAATTTTAGTAAAACTTGAATATAACATTTGTCGGCTTTTAGTTTAAGCTTTGATTATTCTAAGTTCAAAACTCTAGAGAAGTAAAAGGTCAACCCTTTCCCCACTGGATACGGATCACGAGAGCCACGACAGATTCAACGTCAAAATAGGCACGTGCATATCATGTAAGAATTCAGGTGAGTTCAGGAGGCGCAAAAGCATTATCATCCAAACTAACTCTAACGACCATAAATACAATTGACTGTCCACTAATGTTTACTTTTACTAAAGCTCAACTACGACCAGTTCTTCAGGTACATCCATTTATCTCAGTTATCCGTAATTAGGCACATGGGAATGAACATTTCTCTTTAATTAGGATTTGTTAAACTAAGGAAAAAAAGGCTTATTAATTAATTACCATTTATACGCAACCGATGTAGTGGCTATCCTGTTCTTTTTGAAGGTCTAAAGTTAATGGTTTCAATTTTCTTTTATTGACATTGAATTATTTATTCTTGAATTTAACCCTTCAATTATCAGTTCATTAATAAAATCTTCAAGTGTGAATTGTTTTGACTTTTGTGAATGAAGTTCTTAAATGTTAAGTGACCATTTCATCACAATAGCTTAAGCTGTTGTGTGAGGCTAATTTAATTGGTTTTCTATATTCACTAACACACTCCCTCAAGTGAAAGCCCTTTGGGCTTGAAACTTGTACAGGCTCACTCTACCTTGTGCTAAATAATAGGTGGGTGGTAGGATTTGAACTCACGACCACTTGGTCATAAAGGCTCTGATACCATGTTAAG
>JANKOE010000005.1:62198235-62209701 GCA_026284465.1 Erythroxylum citrifolium | reverse complement strand
CCATTTCCAAGTTCTCTGCAACTCCTTCTGTGCTTCAAGAGATGTTGCAGATAGGTGTTGTGTCCAAGTTGTGTTTGCTTCTCCAACTCGAAAGCAACCCCAAAACCAAAGGGAAGACGAGGGAAGTTCTTAAATTACATGCTAGAGTTTGGAAGAACTCTCCTTGCATACCGGAGAACCTTCTTTGTTCATATCCAGCTTAGAATTCAAAAACCATTTACTGGCTTCCCTTCAAAGACTATATTAGGCGATTGATGTACAGATTTCATAGGTCATAGACGTTACTGTATCTGGAGAAATATCATACAAAATGGTTTCAATTAATGTTACTTGTCAATTTCGAGGAATGGATTTCCAAATTTTGCCATTTTCAGGAAATTAATGATTATTTTCAAGTTGAGATTGCACGTCATTAGAATTACAGGAAGTCATTAACCACTTCTCTTATGGCATCGTTCTTTCCAATATAAGTATAGAAGCGAGCTCCTCTTGAAGGAGTAACGATTATGTACGTTTACTATTTCCCCTTATTGCGATCGGATGGGAGTCCAAGTTCCTTTGTCGAAATTAAGAAATATTATAAACTGAGTTGCTGCATATAATATATGCCAACTAAGCTCTCAAGCTGGTTTTGGATATGTTGGCTTGCCGTAGAGGGTGTATTAGGAGGGTTTACAAACGTAACGAAATTTGAGGGACACCACCAGCATATTCGTATTCTTTAATCTTATGAATTAGTTGTAACAAAGAAATGAACTTAATGAGTGCTGATGAGCGTGTAATGGTCTTCGAATATCTTTTTTTTTTTATGCCTAGGGATACCTACCTTCCTGGTGATGGTCCCTCTATATTAATTTGGAATTGAATTGAAGTCTAGTCAAATCTTAGTAACAGTTTCGTGTTTCTATATATTAATTTCACACACAATAAATACATATGTCCTTCGTTAGGATTTTTTCTTTTCTGTTCAGATAACAGAAAATATTTATCCTAAGGGGCAAATCATAAAGTTATTGTTTGTTACATAGGATAATAGAATTTAGGCTTGTGTCGTGCAGATAAAATGAGATATATTCTATATATCGCATATGAGTTATTATTAATATTATACTAGAAAAAATTGAATATTTTTATTTTTAAATATAGAGCACTCTAAAAATTATGGAAGATAATAATAAGAATGTTTTATTTTCAGAATTTTTTTTATTATATGCTTAATTGATTTTTTAAGGATTCCGAATGTCATTAGACATCTGTCACCTTTACATCAACTGGACATGAATAAAGTTTGTGAGACTCTTAATTAAAATATCATCGATGATCCTTAAAATATTGAAAGCTCAAATAATGAAGGAATTGAAAATTATAAGGAAGATGAATTTCTAACAAACAAGATTTTCTTAAAATATACCTTCAAAAAAAAAGATTTTCTTAAAATATGGTATTAATGTAATAGCCTTAAACTTATGAAAGTTATTTTTAGTATATTCTTCCAAGATACGGATTTTGGTATGGTGAAACCTAAACTATATACCAATCATCAAATACATACGAATAGGAAAAAGTATTGAAATGTCATAGTTTCAAATCAAATCTTAAATTTACGAATATGGATTTGAAACATCCAAGCATTAAGTTGGATAAACATATATTTTTTTGGGGTACGTCAAACGTGCCATGCATAGCATGCCATGTATACTTAGATGCGGCTTGCGGCAGTCCATCTTTGAATAGAACCTACTCTGTATTCACACGGATCGAGGTCAAGGTTTCCCATGTGTTCTTTAATCTTAGATATGGACGTCAATGCTTATCTCACCTTGCGTTGAACAAGGTGGTCTACCTTATCCTCCGCCTCCAGCCTGACCAACCCCACCAAAACCTTTATTTCTGAAACCAGGTGCTTTGATCTCTGAAAGTGATGCACATGGTATAAAGCAATTTTACCATGAGTTCCACTCCACGGGAAGAAGACGAATAACAGGAAATAGTTGGAGTTCCATCTTTTGTGGATGGAAAAACATTATTTATTCAAACTTTCTCCTCACATACATGCACCAATATGAACCTATCGCTTTAAACTTATAGCCCTAAAATATATATTATATTCAAATACGAACTTACCTCGGTGATTCCAATCAGATGAATTTAAAAATTATGAACTGCTGCTCGTAACTTTCCTACTTCTCAAGAGCAAGACAAAAAGAGAACGAGCGTTGTTGAAATTAACCCAAAAAAGTTTACCCCTTACATTTATGAAATATCATATTTTACTTTGAAATGAATCTATATGTCTCAGATCAATGACAATTAAGTCCAAAAGTAAGAGCTAACTGATTAATCAAGATCATCGGTGGCCCAAACTTCGCGACGATTATTCGACGAACTCAGCGGTCATTGTGCGGCAAATGTGATTGGGACACACAACATAACTGCGGAATTTATAAGATATCGGAAGCACCGCTTCAACCATGCCAGATACACAGGCTATCAGCATGTACGTGCATAAAGGCCAAAATTCACTATTATTCCTAGGGAATGATGTCAAGTTTGGTAGCTGCCGGTACCTTAGGGAGAAGAAGATTGCTCAAACGTTTAAAAGCTTAATAAATAATTGTTGGTAGTCGATATAAGATATCAAAATGTCTTGTAAAAATATGATCTTTGTCACATAATCAAAACTGACATTTATAACTGAAAAAAAGTAGGGGTTATACAGTGACGGAGCCAGAAATTTAATATAGGAGGACCCAAATATTAATTTTTTAAAATTTTGAGGGGCCCAGTGCACCACTGACCCTTAAATAACTCCATCCCTTTATATATATATATATATATATACATATATATTAAAAATAATTTTTTTAAAAAACTTGAAGGGCCCAGTGCCCCACTGGGCCCCATGTAGCTCCGTCGATGGGGTTATAGTTTCGCAAAATTTTTAATTTTACTGTAGCCGTCTCTAGCATAAACAAAAACAAAAACAATCAAAAGCGAAATAACAAATAATACCAGAAATTTAGTAACGTAGTTCAATACACCTTGTCTATATCTGCAGGACCCTCACCCAACTTAATACTTTCACGAAAGTACAATACATTTACCCAAGGCTTTATTGAATCGACACCACTCAATCCTTGACACTATCTCTCAACCTTACTTCCCGTAAAAGTTTTTCACATCCAATAACACGACTGATTCGTGTTAACTTCGTCAGAAGATTTTTCTAAAGAACTTTTAATTAAAAAAAATTAATAAAAAATAACTCAAGCGATGAATAAACTAAAAATAAAAACATAATACACTTGAGACAGAAAAAGAAGACAACTTCCTAATTGGTTCAGCTCTTCCGAAATGGATATGGAAATTGTTCCCCAGCTGGACTTATCCACGATAACTTTAGAATTAGACTATGGCTGCTCAGTTTACAACCGATATAACATACACGCAGTCCTCAATTAACTTCCAGCTAAAAAACCAACCTATAAAGAGAGAGACACTCCCAATCGTGCGGTACTCCAACAATCCAATATAAAAAACAAGAGTCCCAAGGTTCTTCCCTCACGTAAATCATCCAACTTCAATGTAACACCCCACCCTCATAAGACACGTACCTGATATCTTGAGTGATGTCCAAGTGCGGATTCCGTAAGGGTGGCATGCTAGAACGGTCAAACTCTCAAAAGAACAGTATAGTTTTTCTCTTTGTAAGACAATACACACATTTTGCAGAAATAAACATTTTCAATCACAAAGTTACAACCAATACATAACTCATTAGAATTTCACTAGTCACTTGGCCCCAAATTCAAAAACAAAACATTTTAGTCATAATGTCTTGACATTACAACATCATTCATATATACATTGTACAGTATTTATGAATACATAATTTGTGGAATATACAATTCAGTACGAAAATAAAGATACAATGCAGACGTGAATTGATCTCGACCTCTATTCCTTACTTGAATATAATAGGTATACTCCCGTTTGTCTAACGGGATTCTCTTTCGAGCCTGAAAAATATTTGCAAAATTTGAGTAAGTTTTACGAACTCAGTGAGTGACCATCGTCGATGGCTCACCCAGTCTCATAACACATAATTCACATCATTTATCTAATAATCACATTGGATCACATAAACTCAATCAATCATTTCGCGTTTTACATTCAACACATTATAATCATTCATGTCATACATATGCAGTACGCATGAGACCTACTTTTCATTTATTACTTTGTTATGACCGAATGCCTAAACTGTCTCGTATCCATTGTAGATACCGGGCTCATTAAATGTTGAGCCTGAGGCTCTGATGCGCATAATTGAGCTTAAAGCTCTTTTCACGTTGGCTGCTCTGGTCATAACTGCCTTTATCTTTCATGCATTCATGTAGTGAAATGCATCAATCACATATGATCACTTATTCACTTTCACATATCATCGGACCTTAGTCTAGTATTCAACATTTATGTTGAGAAACACTTTGTGATCATGCATTCATGTCATAAAGCATTTAGTTCGTCACATTCACATACAATTAGCACTTCAATATTACATTTAAGCATCAGAAACCTCGGACTTTTACTGTTCGGAATCACACAATCAATTCACATCACATTTATAATCACTCAAGTCATAACATAAACAAAACAAACAATAAGATAAGACCATCTATGTCTACTCACAGTACGTTCCATATTAGCATTTGCTTCTAAGTTCTGGAAACGTCTGAATGCGGAAGTTTATCCTGCACATCCAAATTTTGCAATATACATATTACACACATACATTAATAACTGTACACAATTATAAGTTTCGTTTATACACAAATATGGAATATGTACAATGTATGCTCGATGACAATCTTGGGTATATTATCAAATGTCGCATCATATCCCAATTCTCATTTTATAAGTCAATTACTTGTCATTTCATTGTTAGCATTCTTTGCTCTTATTATCCATTTTTCATTCACTATAATTCGATACACTTTATTCCTCTTCTTTGAATTACAACCTTATTCATGTGAATATCTTTATTCCCAAACAAACTCATACCTTTGATACTTTGATATCAACACTTCAGTCACTAATGTTATTCCAACATTACAAGATTACACATTCCAAACTCTCCTTTCTTCTTATAAATTTCTCTAAATTTTCAGACCTTTGGGGTCTATTTTTCATGATCAATTATACAATGCAAACAAAGTAATTTGGCAACACTTTCTTCTAGAAAAATGTTCCCCATTTTCTTAAGTTTCTAATGACACCAAAATCATTCAATTTGGTTCATAAATTCGAAAGTTATATTTAAAAAATTTCCAGACTGTTCTTATACTGAAACAATACACTAAACTCAAATTCTATCCAGAAATTGAAAGTCTTAGAGACTGTATCAAAACTCAACTTGTTCATGTAATTTATAGACCTATTTATCTAGTTTACTCCAAATAAAAAATAAGCTCATTTGGATGACTAAAGATCAAGATATAACCAAACTACCCTAGCATGTTCAGTGGAATCATACCAGTTTATAATATTCCAACAGATTCCCTCACTTTCCTTCAATAAAACAGTTTCAAATCAATTAATAACGCTAAAAATTTTTATTTAGAGATATAAAAATGTGTTAGGAATGTATTGCTTCAAGAATCACTTCATTTGGAGGTCAGTTTATTAAGTTATGGACAAAAGAATCAAACATGCTCATGTCCTCAATTATGTTGTACCTATCTTGGGACAATTGGCATAAATTTTACTAGGGATATCAGATTAAGTTTGTCTTGGGATGTTTTCTAAGAGGACTTATATATCTACAACTTTCATGAAGAACTTGAAGCGATATTTTGTCATTTAGAGGGTCAAAACACAGGCTGTGTGAAACTATATGGGTAGACCGTGTAACCCATGGGTCTGGCAATTTTGCCAGTGTGAATATACACGGCCTGACCGTGTAACCTTCAGGTATAACTAACATTTTCACTCTCCAAGACCCCTCTAATGGATCCTAAATCTATTCTAACATCCCTTTCACTCATAATCTTCCCAAATTCACCTATTCTAATGCAATATCACTTCAAAACAATTCATACACCAATTAGATTTTATTAACTCTCAAATCTCAACTCTGAACTCGTCTGATTCATCATCTCAAATGGATAACTTCTTCAAATATACCTAATTTTAACTCAACATCATCCATACACAATTCACATTCCCTACTTGATCATAAACACTCAAAATATAACACATTCTCATACACTCAAAACAAAAGACAACATATACATTCATCCACCAATGTACTGCACCAGTTCTCAACTTTATGACAAATTTTGAGACTGTTAAAGATAGAATTTAAATTGGATGTCTTCATGAAAAATGTGGCGATATGTCTCTATTTTAATCCAAACTAAGAATCATCTCATTTAGATAACTAGAGAAAAAGTTGTGGCTAAAACACAGGAGCATATTCAAAGATCATGTTGCTGCTAAATTTTCCAGATCAACTACCAATTTTGTTTCCAAATCTTACCCTAACACAACTCATACAAAGATCACATTTTCTACTCCCTCTACTCCTCATTCTCAACTCCATTTCTATTGGACCTCGTTTCCAGAGCCCAACATCGGACACAGAAACATGAAACTTGAACGTGAAGGAAAGACTTAGAAGTTGAAAATTTAGAAGAAAGGTGTTGGACCTCATTTCTGGAGCCCAACATCGGACACAGAAACATGAAACTTAAACGTGAAGGAAAGACTTAGAAGTTGAAAATTTAGAAGAAAGGTCATTCGGAAGCAAAGGAGGGCGTTGCCACGGCAAACACATGCGAGAATTACGTCGAGGCGAACAATTTAACTTTCGGCGCGGCGAACCTGCAATCGTATTTTCGTCGCGGCGATCAAGTGGTCTCGTCACGACGAACAGACCCGACCTCAAATAATGCAAACTTAAACTCTTTCAACTACTCAACCCCAACATTAACTCTACTAAATACAACCATCCTCAATTCAAAACCAAAATAAAATGAACTTATGCATAAACACATGTAATTTCCAAAATCCAAATACATATTTCATTAATAACAAAAGTAAGAGTTTTGCAAAGCTTTAATGGCATTTCAAGCCATAATACATCATTTGAGTTCAAGAACCAAAAATATACAATACATTTGAACTAATAAAACTTGAAATGCTTGAATTCCCAAAAATCCAACTTAAAAATACAAAAATATGCCAATTCGGAGTGATGTCGTACACTTGACCTACTCGATCTCTTGCTCATCACCTGGATAGGGGGAGGAGAATGGGGGTGAGCTATAAAGCTCATGGGTAACAGTTTTATAACCGATAACAAGCAAAACTCTTGAAAAATATTCATTTTCATTGAAGAATGCACATTGAAACATAAAGCACATATTTCTCAAAATTCTCTTTTATCAAACAAATCATAAGCAACATCTATCATGCATTCATCAACTTGTTCACAAATCATAAACACATAGGCACATCGAAATGGTTTGGGTGGAACCAAACAGAACGTACTACACATTTCTCTTAAGGGTCCTGTGTAGCTGTGAACAGAACGTACTATCGCAATCCCACTTAATGGTCTTGCGTAGCTGTGAACTTATGAGAGTCCATGAAGGAGCTCCATGCCATTAGCAGGCAGGCGGGAGAAGCCTTTTGTCAAAGTGCACTTGATTTACTTAAGGGACCACCACAAATTCATATAACATGTATTTCATATCTTGTAAACTTGTTGCACAAAAAGGCACATTTCTTTCAAAACTTGATTTCATAACTATAACATCGTTTCAAAAGTCAATGTTCCTTCAAGACCATTTCCATAAACCAATTATGTAGTTCATATACAAACATGTAACACATTCTTAAAGCATTCAAAATGCAACAAATGAACATGTATAAAGTAGTTAAAAATCCTTTATTTCCGTTCTTTCAAAATAAGCATTTATGGCTTATTGGTCAATTATAAAAGTGTAACCCACCTTGAAATCCTTTCTTGTTACTTGCTCAAATGTGTCCTTCCTCTTGCTCCTCTTGTCCCACTTGCTTCAGTTGATTTCCTTAAACAACAACCAAAATTCCATTCAATTTGGTTCAATAATCGGAAAGTCATACTTTAACAATTTGAACTATAACTTATGCTGAAACAAAAATTCTATGCTCAACTTCCATCCAAAATTTGATATTCTTATAAACCGAATTTGGACTCCATTCCTTCATACAACGAATAAAAAATCACCTCATTTGGACATCTACAGCAAACGTTATGCCCAAAATACTAAAGGATATCAGTGTAGGAAAATGGACTCTCGCCGTGAGTGCGCCGTGGCGAGATTGCTAGAGCGTGCCGCGACGAGGGCAAGAGCGCGCCGCTGCGTGCGAGTCCAAAAACCTCCTGAAACCTTATTTTTTTGACATTCTTCAACTATACACTTCCCATCTTTCAAATATAGCTCATCTTAACCCTAAAACATCATTCCTACTTCATTTCTAAGCTCATTCCAACCCAATATCATTAACAAAACATTGATCATTAACCCTAGAGGAGAACACTTTCCTATAGCATTCACTAACATTTTCCACACATGTTGAGATATATTTGAGTTTCATCTAACCAAAACAAGATGGAAATGAACTTATACTTACTTGTTGATGCTTCAAATTCTCCAAAATCTTCAAGAATCCCAAAACCCTAGCTTTTCTCTCTTTTCTTCCTCTTTTCCACGACACTCTCTTCTTTCCCTCTTCATTTCATTTTTGTTCTTCTAATTTCTATTCCTAATAATCATCAAAATTCCATTATGTCCTTCCATGTAAGCCTTATACCTCCTACCTTAAGTGATCTTCCCATTTTGCCCTTATATATTCTTACCTCTTCAATTTAACTTACACCATTCTATACTCTAACTTACTCTTAATTTCTCCATTTAATACTTCTTTGACATGCTAATTAAACTCTAAAAAAACAATTAATCAATCAAAACCTCCAAAAATTAATTGAAATCATGCTTATTCAATAAGAAAGGAACTCGAGGGCCAACATTGAACAAGAAAGGAAAAAGATAGAGAAAGACAAGAGCTTTCTTTTGAACCAAACATTTGTTCATGTGGTGAAGATTTAAGGTAAGAGCATTTTTAATGCTTTAGATTTTGAAAGGGTTTTGGTCCAAAGAGATTAGAAAATGCAAGGGTTTAAGTGTTCTAGGATCAATTTTATAAATATTTTTCTTTGGGTTCTGATTTGGAATTCCTATTGATTTGGGAATTGTATCAATGTTGAAAAGTGAATCAAGAAAGACAAGAGGAGCAAGGGGAAAGACATCCTTAAGCCAAGTTTTTAAACAAGGAATTTCAAGGTAGGTTTCACTTTTAAAATTAAGTAATGAGTCATTAAACATTCTTTCAGGAAATGATTTTTTTTCAACTACCTTATTCATGTGCATTTATTGCTTTTTAAATGTTGTAAGATAGTGCTATATGATTGCTACATAAATTGTGTCCATGATTGATGAAAAGCTTTTGAAAATGATTCTTAAGAAAAAATAAATAAAAATACATGTTCATGAAATCATATTTTCGGAAAGGGTTTTTAAGATATTGCAAGTACATGAAAAGCAAGTTTTCAAAGAAGTGACATTTTGGGCAACAAGCTTACAAGTTCATGAAATATGTGTTATATAGGTTTATGGTAGTCCCTCAAGAATCGTCACGTTCACGTTGACCAAGTATAGCTTCTCCCGCTAGCCTGATAGTGACACGGAGCTCCTTCATAGACTCCCTCAAGTTTACGACTACGCAAGACCACTTTATGGAAATGTGTAGTGCGTCATGTTTTCGAACTTACCCAAACCATTTGATATGCTTTTGTGTTTGTGACAAGTTGATAAGAGTGATGCATTCATAATTTGCATACAAATGAATTTTTGCACTGAAAATGGTTTATGATTTTGCTTATTATCAATTATAAAATTGTTACCTACGAGCTTTACACTAACCTCCATTTTCCACCCCATAAGCAGGTGATGAATAAGAGATCGAGTAGTCAATAGCCAAGGCATCACTCCACTTTTGAAATATTTTGTATTTGAAGTAAATTCTGTAAAGCAAGGCTTTAGTTGCATTTTGAGCAACTCATGATTTATGTAATTTTTATATTTTGGTGATTTTGAGACCTTAATGTAATTGCGGTTTGAAATGCCCTCTAAAGCTTTGTAAAAACTCTTACCTTTTTATGTCATTGGAATAAGATTTGCATTTGGCTCATGATTTTCTTTCAAGTTAATACATTTCATCGTTTAGTTTGCATAAGGAAAAAGTTAGTGTTGGGACTCTGGGGAAAGATCTGGACTAATTTAGGAAGAAATAGGCAATTGTGCCTTCTGGAAAGTTGTAGGTCTTTCTCTTAGCTTTCCAATGGTATATAGTAGGAAACTTTTGACCCAGATGTTCAAAAGTTAGGGTCCTCAAAAGAGGAATTTCTTAGGAGTATCAAGTGATATCGTCTGTAAAGACGTATTGTCTGTGATTACATCATATAGACTATGATGACGTCAATCGTTTTAAGACTTTCGGTTCGTCTATATTTTGCTTCGTCTTAAGACTTTTGCTTCTCCTGTGATGATGTCATATTGTCTGTAAAGTTGTATCGTTTGTAAGGGACGTTTCGTCTTAAGCGTTGCATCGTTTTAACTTGACTTTGCTTCGTTTTAAGTTGACCATGCTATCATCTGTTCCCGCATTTGTCTATCTCTGCATTCGTCTACTTCTTGCATTCGTCTACCTCATGCTATCATTTGCGTCTGCATTCATATGCTTATTGCGTTCGTCTACCTTCCGCTTCGTCTACCTTCTGCATTTGTCTGCTTTCCACATTCATGTGCCTCTTGTTTTGTCTGCCTTTTTGATTTGTCTGCTTTTGCTTCGTTTGCCTTCTTGCTATTGTCTGCTCTATATTTGACCATTTAGACGATAGTATCTGTCTTCGATATCTGCATGAAAGTTGTAAATCTCGAAGTCTTCTATCAAGTGTCCTAAGATTATCCAAATCTACTATCTCTAAAGACAATTATGCTAATTGCCCCAAGATAGGGGCAATATGATTAACAATTTGGACATACTTGATTCTTTTGGCCATAACTTCATCATCTGACCTCCAAATGAAGTGATTGTTGGAGCAATAGATTCCTAATGCCTTTTTCTATCCCTCCATAATAAATGTTTGGCTAATAAGGGTTGTTGAAATAACCCTACAAGGTATTAGCCATAACTTTGTTATGGGATCTCCAAATGCGATAATTCTTGTCTCTAAATAAACTAAATAAACCATTTAATAATGATGAACCATAATAAAGATCATCTTTATTTAGCATTTTAATGTCAAATGTGTGGCTGCACATTTAACCTAGGAATAACCGAAATTGCTATCTTCTT
>JANKOE010000005.1:62072498-62083297 GCA_026284465.1 Erythroxylum citrifolium | reverse complement strand
CTGCAACCATCGATCCAATAGGAAATCCTTTGCATTTAACCTTACCATCACCGTGCATCCCAAGAGGGCATCGGCATTTGTAGTTCCCGATGGTATTCTTGCAAGTACCTTCACACGTATATGTTTTTGGATGTTGGCACTCATCTATGTCTGCAAGTACAATAGAACAGTTAGGAATTGCTCCTGAAACAAATAAAGAACTTAAGAGTTGTTGTCGATTACCTTGGCACCCTTGAAACCTTGAAGATAAGGGTTTCCTGTGAATCCTTTCTTGCACAAGCAACGGTAACCTCGGTTATTTTCTGAGTAAGTGCAGTCTGTATTTTCACGACAAGCATATGAGCTCAGATTTATTTTGGCTTCAGAACATGTCTTCTGTTCAATTACCCATTCAATCACGGAATCATATGTTTCAAGTTCATTGGGGGTGAAAGAGAGTCGCAATTTTGAGATGTTAAAAGTTCTTTCATCGGCTAAGAAGGCAAACCCGCACGGATTGAAACCCCAAACCCCTGTGTGGTTGCTCAGGCTGCTAGAATTGATGTTTAATGTCTTGAGCTGTGATGGTATTCCTACCTGGCAACATCCAATACCTGAACAATTGGTATAATTAGTAAAGTTTACAGGATGATTGCACAAGGAGATGCAACCACTACCGAAGCTCTCTTCGTTATTATTCACGAGGGCCATGGCATCACACCCCAAAACTGTGAGCTTGTTTCTAGTGTTTGAAAACGTGAAAGAATCTACCATTCCGATAGAAACATTATAGCTGTCAACGACACCTGACTTGTTATAGCAGTCATATGCCGTGAAGAGACTCACGACCATCGTACCTTCATCAACTGAAATGTTGACCACCGGAACATTGCCAGAATATAACACAGCAGGAGAGCTGCCATAGTCGCAGATTAACGAGAAATTCTCGTTCACTGCACAACTAGGATCATCACCTACTCCAAATGGGTAAGGAACGCCGACATCGCCGCACGTGCTATTGCAACCAGATTTTGTTATATTAGTTGCTGCTGCTGACGTACATGATGACCATGACCACAGCACCAGCAGAACAAAGAAACCCTGTTTTTGAGTAATGCTTATCATTTTCTTTTCTTTTAACAATACAACAGCAACAAAAACAACTTGAGAGACTTGAGGGGGACTTATTTATATAGAAGGCTGAAGGCCGGCCAAACTTTTAAGATGGAGAGGAGAGACACTGTTTGTAACAAAGTGAATAGAAATGAGAACAGAGTCGAGAACTTTGGAGAAAAATGATTGTCACATATCTCTCATTTCCACTGTACAGAAGCTTATATACAAGCTAAAATAGAAACCGCTACTTAACTAACTACGTAACGAACTAACTCCTACGCTTATGTGCTAGCTATCAGAATCATAAATATATTGTAACATCCCCTCCTCAAGTGGGAAGTGGTGGAGAAACCAGTCCCAACTTGGCAACAAAAACAGCAAACTGTGGATTACCCAGGGATTTTGTCAAAACATCAGCAAGTTGGTTACATAGCCTAACCAAATGTTACATAGCCTGCTAACATTCTTGACAAAAGCACAAATTTCAGGTGGAAGTGAAAATGAATCTCAGGGCGAAATTGCTTCTTTTCTTCTAGGAAATGCATAAGTTCTAGTTTCTCGGTTTTATATTTGTCAACGTCCATACCAGGACAAACAACATTTTGGACGGAAGACACCAAACAAATTGAGATGATAATCAAGAAGAACTGGAGATAAAATCTACGACAGGCCTTAATAGCATGTCTTAAATCCATGATCCTGAGGAAACTAAAAAGATGTGCGATTCCAATTTAAGTTTTTACCGAAAGTAGTTTTTGAAACGAATAAGTAGGGGCTCTATGATCACATATTTCCGTCTGAGGAGCTCATGTACATTCGTCCTTTGAATCAGATTATAACTTACAGTAACAACAAATTGGTTATCGAATTTGACCTCAAGTGAAATAGAATATGGTGAATTGACATAAGAAAGTAACACAGGGAAAATTCAGAATTCTCCACCAAAACAAATCTTCACTCCCATTTGTACTTTCTGCCTGTGATCCAATGGGCAATCACAATCATTTAAGTACACGAAGAACAGAGAGAACAGAAAGAAAACGTACAACGAATAAGCAACATGAAATCAAGAGATCTGCCTATTATAGGCACAATAGTAGCAATGAATGCACAGCTGGTGAGTGAACTGAAATTACCGTGTATAGGAGTCACCTTTAGTACGTACGTCATTACTTTCGCTAGGATTTGAAGTGACCAAAGAGTAAATCCCTTCACTATCGCCATGCGCAACAAAGGCATTACCATTGCTGACAAAACTCTCACCTTTATATTCATGAACTGAACCTTCAACAACGGAGCACATAAGGACCCACATACAACATATAGCCCCTAAGACAACTCCTGATTTATACAGGTGAAACACTCTTCCACAAAGACAGAGATTGCACCTTTTGGAGACGGAATATGTAAATTTTTGTGGGTTTCTGAGTTTCGGATCTGCGAGTTGAGATCTTGTACTTAAGAAGTCTGAAAGGGCGAAGGGAAGCGGTGTGTGCACTTCGAAGTGAGAGTGTGGGACACAAGCTTCTTGGGTAACTACTCCTGGTTGTTGAGAAACTACCAGCTGGTTTCACAAGCATTTAAGGGAAGCTAATCTGTAGGGAAGCGAAAACCTATATACCGCCAGATGCATTGGCGCTGACGGAAGGGTTGTGATTGCTTGGGATCACTGATTTTATTTGTGAACAGATGGAACATAATGACAATGCTGACGTGTTTTTGGCTCTCCAGTAACAAATCAAATTAAAACAATGACAAAAGTATCGTTTGCTGACAAATGATTTCAAAGCTCCATCACTTGCCATCGTCTGCTTGCTGGTACATGCATTATCTTTTTTATCTCATATACGCGGAAAGTTCTTCAATTGATTAATGACAGGTTAAATATTAGGTTTGACAGTGCCGAGTTTTGGAGCAGGTAAGATTTATATTATAAGAGCATGTAAAGGTAGCACTTGCCATAACCTACTGCCATTATAGTCTCAAATTCACCATAGAAAAGCAAAAGCATAATCCTTCAAAGATTCAAATGGACCTCAGGAAATCTGAAGGGTTGACAAAAAAAAGGCTTCAATGGTTCATTGTTAATATATTAACCGAAACAACAATCCTTGCTCATCAATGGCAATTCGAGGACATGGTCTTTAACCCAGACAAGTGTGCAACTTCACCTATTGTATGGTCACCAATAAAACTGATAGATCCAACAGAATTTGGAAATAGCATGAGATGCCTAATCTAGTAACTAAACCCCGTAAGAACTAGAACCTATAAATCCTCTAAACAGACGCTGATTGATTTGTTAATTAGATTACACTCCTTTGAAAGACGTTACAGAATCTTCAACAAAGAAAAACAAATGAACGTTCTCTAACAATGATTTCAAAATGCAGCAAAATTGATGGATCAAAAGCCTTGTCCACAGGCATAATTGGTGAACCGCTGTCTAATAAGTTCACAGTTTCTGATGACAAGAACCTACATGAAACCAAGGACAAGGTACAGTAAGCAATGGTATTCGATGATAGTAGAGATGACAATGAGGCTGGCGAAGATGGTGTGAGAGATTTTAGCAATAATGAACAATATCAGGACTGGTGCTTGCCAAACAGGCCAATGAAACTGACAAAACCTATTTGTATATTTATTTAATTAATAATTTATAATAGTAAAATTATGTTCTTAGTTGATTACAATGGTAGATGTTTAATGTTTGTTTATTTTGTTTTTAAGGAATCAAACAAAACAGTTTCCAAGTTTCTTGAAAACCTGTTTGGGTGACTTGTACAGTGTTGCTTGGATGGAGGATAGTTATGCAAAGTTTGTCTTCAAATTTATCCATGTTGTTGTCGCTTCCTTCAGTGACGCATTGTTTATTCAACCAGACTACACCGTCGTTTTCATGGCCTAGGAGGAGAGAAGGGATGAGTCGTGAGTATTCCTCCCTGCTGTGGTACCATGGTTCCTCCACGTTGCCACCTCTTGGGAAGGAAGCTTTCCTTCTCCTTCTGTCGCCGCTGCTTCCTCCAATGTATTAGAGATGATTCAAAGTTAATTGATTGCAGTAAAATAATTTTTTGACTGACATTGGTGAACATTATTTCTGTTCATAGTTTTACAGAGTTTGACTCCTAGGTTTGATCATGTAGTTGCAGCCATAGAGGATTCTAAGGACTTAACCGCATATTCATTTGATGAATTGATGGGATCTTTGCAATCTCATGAGTCAAAGTTGAGTAAACAAAAAGAGAAGAGTGAAGAAAAAGCCTTTCATTTGAAAGGTGATGTGTCCAACCAGAAAAGTGAAAAGAATGAGGCAGTTGGTAGAGGATGTGGTAGAGGAGGATTTTTTGGGAAGGTGGCCGTGGAAGAGGATGGGGACAAGGTGACGAGCAACAAAACCAAATGCAGCAGCAGGGAGGTAACAAAAGTGGCATTTAGTGCCACTACAGTAAGAAGTTTGGGCTTATAAAAGCTAACTGCTGGCAAAGGGAAAAGTAATGATAAGCAAGTTATGCAGAACTAGAAGAGGAGGAGCTCAAACTATTTATGGCATGTTATGAAGGCACAACAATGTCAACTTCCAACAACATTTGGTTTCTAGACAATGGTTGCTCTAATCATATGACAGGAATAAAATCTCTATTCAAGGAGCTTGATGAATCATACAAGATGAAAGTAAGGCTCGGAGATGACAAACAAATGCAAGTAGAAGGCAAAGGAACCGTGAATGTCAATAATGGTTGTGGTAACATAAAGCTTCTTTACAATGTTTATTGTATTCCTAGTTTGTCTTAAAAATTGTTGAGTGTTAGGCAGCTTATGGCTAGTGGGTATTTTATGTTGTTTGATGATACTTTTTGTATGGTTAGAGGTTAAAAAAAAGTCAGATTATAGTTGATGTCTCTATGACACCAAATAGATTGTTTCCACTTGAAGTTTCAAAAGTTAAAAACTATGCACTTGTTGTCAAAGAAAGTAGTGAGTCTGGGTTGTGGCATCTTAGATATGAGCATTTGAATGTAAAGGGTTTGAAATTGTTGAGTCAAAAAGAGATGGTCTTTGGGTTGCCTAATATAGAGTCTATAGATTTGTACGAGGGGTGCATATATGAGAAACATTATAAAAAGTCCATTTCCTAAGGGAAAGTTTAGAAGGGCATCTAGCATTCTTGAGATTGTGCATGTTGATTTGTGTGGTCATATGCAGACTAAATCATTTGGTGGGAGCAGATATTTTTTGTTGTTTACAGATGACTATAGTCGTATGAGCTAGGTCTAATTTTTGCAATTAAAATCAGAGACATTTGAAGTTTTCAAGAAGTTCAAAGGCCTTATTGAGAAGCAAAGTGGGAAATGTATAAAAACACTATGAACTTATATTGGTGAGTTTTTATCTAACGAATTCATTCAATTTTGTGAAGATCAAGGTTTGTATAGGGAGTTGATTGCTCCAAATACACCGAAGCAAAATGGTGTGACTGAACAAAAGAATCGAACGATTGTGCAGATGGCAAGAAATTTGTTGAAGGCTAAGAGACCGCCTAATGTTTTTTAAGCAGAAGGTGATGCAAGTGTTATGTATTTGCTGAATTTATCACCAAGAAAGGATGTTCAAAATCAAACACCTTATGAGATATGGAGTGGGAGAAAGCCTTGGGTAAGCACTTAAAGGTTTTTGGTTGTATTGCCTTTGCTTTGATTAATTCACATGGACATAGTAAGCTAAATGATAAATCAATAAAATATATTTTTGTTAGTTATTGCTCTCAATCTAAAGCATATAGGTTGTATAATCTTGTTAGTGGTGAATCTGAAACTCCTTCAAGAAAATTCAAATCATTGGCTAAAGTGTATGAGTCTTCTTAAGCTCTAGTTATTGTTGTAGCGCCCCTTTACCGCAGGGTACACATCGGGACGCCCAGAGGTCATCCCAGTACATATCTTATGATAAGGGCGAGCTACGTGCGATTCTACATTCACTTCACATGACATGGTATCATAATTCACTTATAAAGCATTATAAGAAAATCACAATATTTTAAAACTAACTTTTTCCTCATTTCATCGCATAAACCGAAAGTCTACATTGTGTCCTTCAACACTCCTTACATGTACATCATCAAAACCTAATACAAAAGTGCTATGTGAAAGAGGAAAATATTCAAAGTCTAACTAATCTGTCCAAAAATTTCAGCTGATCGACCTTCGAGTCATGACTTCTTTTGCCAATCACAATCTACACGGCTGGTAGAGCCTCTTAATAGCTAGAGTCGTCTCTCGGTCTTGAAAAGACAATGTTGTAATTTTGGTGAGTTTTGCGAACTCAATGAGGTAACCATCATCGATGGTCTACTTAACTCATGCAACACATTATCTCACATACAATCACATTTTCACTTAAGTATAAGCAATTATGACATTTCAATCTAGCAAACATACTTAACCAAAAGCATATGCATTGCTCATGAGACACTTTTCTAATTATTACATTGTTGTGACCAAGTACCTGAACTGTACCGCATCCAGTTTGGATACCAGGCTCATTAATAATTGTCCCTTATCCGATGAGGATACAAGGCTCATTATATATAGTGAGCCTTAGGCTATTAATCACTTTCTGAGCTCGAGGTTTTTTTTTCACCCGTTAAGCTTTAAGCTCTGATCGGTGGCTACTCTGGTCACAACTGCCATTATCTGATTGTGCACTCGTGTATAGAATGCATGTACCACAATTAACCATATTATAAAGCACATAGGTTTTCGCATTCACATACAATCAGCACTTTAATAAAAATTCCACAATTCACAATCATCGGACCTCCTGTCCAGAATCAACACAATCAAATCACACTCATTCAATAATTCAAACATAATAAAATCAAACAATTAATTGAGTGAGACCGTCTAGGTTACTTATAAGTTGCTCTCGAAGCTAATTCCTGGAAGTTCCAGCAACGCCTAAAGGTTGACGTTCCAGTTGCTCCTCTATATTAAACAACATACACATGTATCACAATTTGTACAATCATAAGTGTTTAATAATGCACATGAATGAAATGAATTATGTATAATGCATGTTCATGACAAATCCCGAGTATTTACCATCAATTTCATCACCAAATTATTCTCATATCCAAAACTCATCTAAGTATAATTTATACTTGGGTTTATGTCTCACTAAAACTATTAAAATCTTTATTCCTTTCTAAATGACTCACTTCAGAATTTTCCAAATCACACTTTCGAGTCTACTATTCATATTCAATCAGAAGGTGAAACTGATACAATTTGGTTATACTCTCTTCTAGAAAAGAGTTCCTTTATATCTTGTCTTTCTATTGATACCAAAATCACTTAGTTTGGTTCAGTAATTTGGAAGATATGCCTCAAACATTATCAGGTTGTTTATGTACAAAAACAGTGTACAATGCACAGATTCCATCCAAAAATTCAGCATCTTAAAGAATGAATCATAATTTTACTTATTGAGACAATTTGTATGTCTATAACTCTAGTTTACTTCAAATAAAAAATTATCTCATTTGGAATCCTATAGATCCATATATAATCAAAATACTGAGAGGTGTTCAGTAAGATAATTCTATTTCACTGTTCCAACGGATTCCACATTTTGATTTGATCAATCTTTTCCAAATCAATTTAGAATGCTACAAATTTTTGTAGAGAGATAGAAAAATGTCTTAGGAATATATTGGTTTAAAAATCACTTTATTTTGAGGTTGGATAATAAAGTTATGGCCGAAAGAATCAAACAAGGTTTTGTCCTCAATCATATTGAACCTGTTTTGGGACAACATCCATAACTATCTCTAGAGATAATGGATTAAGGTGTTCTTGGGATGGTTTGAAAGACGACTTCAAGATCTACAACTTTTATGAAGATTTTGGAGACAATTTCTATCATCTACAGGGTCAAAAGTAGGCCAGATGATAGGATCAGATAAATAGTGCACAAAAGAAGTTTTGGTCAACTATAGAAGAAACAGAAATCAATCATAGACGAAGTAGAAAGCAAACAATAACAAAAAGGAGATGAATCAGAGTCAACTTAAGACAGAGCAAAGTCAACTTAAGATGATGCAACTCTTAAGACGAAGTAAATTCAACTTAAGACGAAGTAAAGTTAACTTAATACGATGCAACTCTTAAGACGAAGCAGAGTCAACTTAAGACGAAGCAAAGTCAACTTAAGACGATACAACTCTTAAGACGAAGTGGAGTCAACTTAAGACGATATGACGTCATCACAGATGATACATCTCTACAGACAATACATCCTCACAGATGATATGATGTCATCACAGATGATATGATGTCATCACAGATAATACGTCTTTACAGACGATACATCTATGCTCCTAAGCATCTCCTCTTATAAGTACCATGACTTTCAACTTCGATGTCCAAAAATTTCCTGCCATATACCATTAAAAAGCTAAAGGAAGATCTACAACTCTCAAGAAGATAACTTTGTTAAGCATTTTCCTGATCATCTCTAAAGGATTCATCATCTCACGTATACACTTATATATTTATCTATATGCATAGTGAAGAAACAGAGCATATTTCACTTTTCCAAACTTAAATCTTCTACACTAACCCTATCCACCATTTGAATGCTATTTCTAACTCTAAAATCATTTTTACATCATCTAATCACTAACAATCCATCAAAAACTGAATTAACACTATAACCGATTTTTTCATCTCATCAACAGTGTTCATGAAGATATATATACGTAAGTGCCCTGCTCTATGCAAATGACAGTAACTTCATCAATGAATTTCAAAAAAAAATCCACAGCTCTAACAAATTTATTCACTACTTACTTGTTGAAAATTCCAAAAGCTTCAACTATCTTCAAGCCCTAAACTCCATGCAAAGCACGTAATCCACTGAGAACATTAACTATCTTCTTTTTTTTTTCTTAAGGCAAAAGAAACAACTTAGAAGGTGGGATTGGTATAGGAAAAAGGAAAAACATAGAGATCTCTTAGAAGATGTTTGATGAAAAACTTTGTGTATTGGGAGGAAATTTGAAGAAGGTGATTATGAAGAAGTTATCCGGACAAAACTTAACTTTTCAACTTTCAGAGAACAGTAACATACTTCTCGCAAAAGTGCAAAAGGCAACTTGCCACTTGCCACTTTCCTATGGTCTAAGCTCTAACCAAGTTTCTTTTGAACTAAACTCTTTAACTCCCATCTTTACAATTCAATTATCTCTGAATCTCTTTTGATTTCTTTTTCCTATTTTCCATAATACTCTATATATTTTGAAATAAATCCAAATTCATAAAAATTTCCAAAAATCACAACTTAGTACAGTTATACCCGAAATTATTCATGAATGCATGTACAGTTATTTTCATATGCAGAAAATTCACTATTCACGTGTATGTGTATGACATATTATGCATGAGCATGAAAAATGCATTTCTAAGCTCTCATTGATCACTCACATTTACTGTTCTAACCTCCCCGCAGATAATGGAATGTTACACCGTTTCATTGTTATCCCTATCTAAAGTGTAGTAGTGTTTGTGCACAAAAAATTGTTTAAGTTAAAATATGTTTCATCCAACTATGAATATGTCTATTTAAATAATTTAAGAAATTTTTATAGTGTAACTTTAGAAGTCTTGTAAAGAAAAACCCAATACGAGGAAGTGACATTACGAGATTATTTGTATATCTAAACCAATCAAATAGGGAACTCATTGTAAAAATATTCTAAACATTTATGAAAGTTATACATTTAAAATATTAAAAGTCATATAGCTAAAAATTTGTAATATATCTACATTAATTTACTGTGATATTAGTTCTTTAAAATAAGCTCGGATATAAATTTCGCTACCAAGTATTTTTATTATTCAACTTGAGGATGTATAATAATTTGCAATTAATCTATAATAATGGAACATTTCAGGACACTCTTTTTTTCCCTATCTGATGCAATCAGTAAAAGATAATTTTAAAAAAAGATATATCGAAGTTACATATGTTATCTTGAAGTTGAATCAATAATATGAATATTAATAACAATTTGATTAAGGATAAACTTCTAATGTCTATTTCCTATTATTGTCTATAGTATATATTAGCACGTGTATAATAACAACCTGACTTTGATTAATAGTGTTTTATTAAGGTGTGGATTTTTCACCTTAAATATTTCATGTTAGGTTGGTAATGAGTACTTAAATGTTGCTATATCAATTAGAATTAGTACACGTGTCAGCGTATATTAAGAGTTACTCTTTTAGTTTTAGCAAATATAATTCTCTAGCATATTGCCCTACATCTTTTGGTCATTGTTGAACCAAAAAAATTAAAGAAAATTGTAGATTTGCTGGGTTCAAGTTACAATACAAATCCTACCTCTGTTAAAAAGATTGAATCTAAAATCTCGATTAGTTAGCTTCTGTATATGCAAGTCTTAAGACTAAATAACTAAAAGGCACTACAAGAAAATAAGCCATTTTGCGTCGTTTAAAAAACGTCGCAAAAGGTCCTAAAAACGTCGCAGAAGAGAATTTTCGACGTTTAAAAAAACGTCATAATAGACGTCGCGGAATGTGTGTAGGCAAACGTTTTCCGCGACGTCTTTCATAAAACGTTGCGAAAAATACCGACATTCCGCGACGTTTTGTAAAACGTCACACAAAATGTGGACA
>JANKOE010000005.1:62033527-62054526 GCA_026284465.1 Erythroxylum citrifolium | reverse complement strand
AACTGCTTCTTGATAACTGCTTCTTGATTCTTTAAAGAAACGGTTATTCAGTTGAGTTCTGTAACTAACTCAGACTAGTGCTTCCGTCTGCTTCTTTTGTCTGTTTTCTATAGTCTATTTTCTAGCGTCTACTTTCTAGCTTCCGTCTGCTTTTGCTTAGCTTCCGTCTGCTTTTGCTTAGGCTTGCGTCTGCTTTTGCTTTAGCTTGCGTCTGCTTTTGCTTTAGCTTCTGTCTGCTTTTGCTTCAGTTTCCGTCTGCTTTTGCTTTAGTTTGCGTCTGCTTTTGCTTCAGCTTCCGTCTACTTTTGCTTTAGCTTCCATTTGCTTTTCGTCTGCTTTTCTTTTCCGTCTTGCATCTGCTTTTCATTCGTCTTGCATTTGCTTTTCATTCGTCTGCTTTTTGTTTGTCATCAAAACTATTAATCATAAAGTCATTTTGACTTAACAAAGCCTTATAAGCAAAACTTCACAAAGAAAACATAAGCAAAAAGCACAAATTTATGAGGTTCTTCAAGAAATCCTCACACCAAAATAAGGCTAGTGTTTCATCTGTGGAAACCCAGATCACTTTGCAAATAAGTGTCCTCAGGCAACGAAGAAAGATGTTAAGTTTCTAAAGAAACTTGAAACTCTTAAGCCTATTTATCCTTAAAGCAACATTGCAGAATTACTTGAGGAACAATACAGTGAGGATAGTGATACACAGTTTGTTGTCTCTGTGTCAACTGATGAAGAAGAATCATCACAATCATCTACCTCTACTGATGATGATTTGTTATTATACCTGTTACAGCAGACAAGTATAAAGATAGATCGTACTCCAGTGCAATGACTTTATATCCAGATCCATATCTTTCAACAAGATAAATACGACAGACCCATCAGAGCTATTGGGTTATGGATACTAGTTCTAGTCGTACAATCATGAAACCCAATATCTTATTATCGAAAGCATGGACATCTCATGAAGAGCATTTTACAGCTGCTGATGGTAACTCTTTCAAATTTGGGTTAGTTACTAAGAAGCGAATCGGCATTCATTTCTTCCCTTAGTGTACAGTTTGGACTAAAGTACTTAGAAGCAATCTACCAGGCCCAAATTTTCTTATTGGAATGGATACATACAGTAAAGCCCAACCTTTACAAATCCTATTCACAGGCCTCAGGTATCGAAACCTTTCCAGTACATACACTGTCATAAAAAATGTGTTTGAACTTACACAGGTTCCTGTACATTACACCGGACTTCGAGATAAACTGTTGGAATATTGTCCAAATTCCCATGCACAGTTTACTCATCCATATCCTCTGTGGAAAAATGCTAACTTTTTCATAAGTCTACCATTTAAGAAAAATGAGGATATTAATCCCACGAAAGCCACACATCCAGGGATGAACCCTGACGACTTAAAACTCGCACAAGATGAGTGTGCCATATTGTTGCAACAAGGATTGATTGAGCCCACAAAGTTGGATTGGGCTTGTCAAGCGTTTTATGTCAATAAACGTTCAGAACAAAAATGTGGAAAGAAACGTCTAGTAATCGACTACAAGCCTATGAATGCTTTCCTGCAAGATGACAAGTTTACTTTCCTAAAATCAGTACACAGGTACTTTTTCTTAAGCTATTATATTCTCAAAAGACCTTAAAATAAGTTTTTGGCTATTAGGCATTCACCCTGAAGAACGTTATAAGACTGCATTCTGCATTCTCAATGCTCAGTACCAATGGACTGTGATGCCCTTTGGACTCAAAGTTGCACCATCACTGTTTCAAAAGTCTATTACAAAAATCTATGAGCCTATCCTCAACAGTACCTTGATCTACATCAATGATATTCTATTGTTTTCAAAAACCTATGAGAAACATCAAACCCTTCTGGAAAGATTTTTAGATCTCACTAAACAGTATGGGATTATGCTTTTGGCTTCGAAAAGCACTATTGGTACAACAGAAGTTGAATTTCTTGGAATGCAATTCAAGGATGGATTCTATCAGTCAGGCCCACATATTGCAAAAGAATTATTGCAATTTCCTGATGAACATCTCACTGTGAAACAAATTCAACAATTCCTCAAGATTGTTAATTACATTAGAGATTTCATACCACATATGGCAGCCTATACATCAAGCTTATCAAAGCTCTTACGTAAAAATCCACAACAATGGGGAAAAGAACATACTACAGTTGTTAAGCATCTTAAGCAACTTTGTCAGAAGATTTCACCTTTGAAACTTTCTGAGCAAAGACTATCTCTCTCTCAGACAAATGTTGGTCATACCACTATAGATACATCAGCTTTATCTACACTATTCCAACAACATCCACCATGGCCACCAGATACTTTTTCTTCCTAAAAGTATCCTTCTTCTCTTCGGCTTACTAACTTCATTGAGTTTTCTAGTTCTCAACAATTTTTGCATAAAAACCCAAAAACATGGCTAGTCAACCTCTTTTTGCTTTAACAAAGAAAGCTTTTCCTGCTATAGCTAGTCTTCCTACTAGTCTCTCTGAAGTTGCCTCATTGGCTCGTAGTAGTTTTTCTATTACTTGCATATATTCTTGCATGAACATGATTCCCTTGGAAATCCTGTTATGTTCAACATCAAAGTACCTTACCTTAATGTGAATCTTCTTCAAGATCCTTTATAAGAAAACACATTATGGTACTTTTGGGCACTCTCAGCCCTTTATGATTGTGCTTTTACAGTCTCTCCTCTTCAACTATATCAACATCTTTGTGATCCTAATAATGAAAGTTCATTATTATGGACATTATTGGAATGGTTTCAACTATTAAATCAATGGAAGCATCAGTGTTCTATCATTATCCAACAACATCGTCTATGGACATCTTTTGCTAGATGACAAATTACGCAGTGCTTCTTCATTGTTCATCGCCCATACAGAGAATCACATACTGGTTTGCTTTACACAGAGCCACGTGTCCAAGTTTGACATACCTCTCTCTATTGGCCACGACATAAAGAAAATGTGTTAAATTCTTTAAGAGATTTTCTTAAAGAAGTTAATCACTGTTCAACTCCACCAGTAGTAACAACATCTATTGGACCACATCCTGGAGAATTTATTCCTGGTGAACCAAAAGTACCAGAAGTTGATATTCCTGGTTCCAATAGTCCTAAATATGATACAGATTCAGAAGAAATCACAAGAATCGTCTTTGTGTCAGTAGGACCTTCTCAATCTCACAATGTTGAAATCCAAGATGCTCGAAATCCCAATGATGACATTCTTGGCATCTCTGATCCTGAGATAAATCATCTCCTGCATAAATTCCATCAAGCTGAGTTCAGTCCCAGTAAAAGAAAGAGATTTTCTCAAGCAGATATTGATGACTCAAATGATCCAGATTCTCCATCTAATTTTCAATTATGGCAAGAACCAATTCGGCATACCTAAAGTCATGGATTATTTGGATCTAGTACTTAAAGAGACAAAACTGATGAGACCTTACTTTGCACATGTAAAGTAAGCACGCCTTTTGAGACAACTACTGACATGATGAAAGATGGTCTACATTTCACCTTCAAGACACTATTGAAGATTTCATCTTATCATCATCCTGTTCACCTTTACTTTTATTGCACTAGGTACTGTGTGCTTTAGGACTTTTTATACCTAGCGACTGTAAAACTTTAGACTTTGGCTAAATTAGATTCCTTTTTGATAAGGTTAGGTGAATTATTAGGTTACTTTTGTTAAAGTGTAATCATTCTGTCTTTAGGTAGATTTACTTCTCTACCTCTCGCTTCGCTTATAAAAGTAGGGTTCTTTTGAGTTTGTAAACACAGTAGATCATATTCAGAAAATGAAGAAGTTAGTTTTCTTTTAACTCGTTTCTATTCTTTGAAAACTTCAAACCCTAAAAAATCATGTTTGTCTCAGTGCCTAAGATGTAGGATAAGTATGCTCCACACTCGCCTCAGTTGAGGATCTTGTATAACAGAAAGCCTATGATAGTCTGGGAACTCTTGCTTCTAAACATATCCGCTACCTTGAGTTAGCAGCATTAGCGAAAAATGACGAGTAAGAATATGTGAATAAAATAGAGATTCCTAAAAGGCGAGGGTATTTGTGCCCATTTAGCTATAGGACAGGCGTTAAAGGATTGTTAGCTCCAATATCTGGATACCTACGTAGTGATACATACTTCTAATCTAACTTTGGTTATTCAACAATGTCAACCAGATGTGGTTGTTTAGAGTAATGTTAACCATAAGGTTAACCAGAATGTTGTTATAGTTTTCCTATGTACCCTTTGAGATCCCTAAGTGATATCTATATATCCTCTAGGTATTAAAGCTCTTACAAATGACATAAAAGCTTCAATATTACACGTGCCGTTTAATATAGTTAGTTAATTAATATGCCATAATTTAATATAAAATCATTTGGATTCAATATCAAATTGTTCCTATCATTGCTTCTCTACAATTGAGGCTAACCAATAGGTCACCATGTCCTTAAGGCTCTTCAACTAACTATTAGTTAACTTGGAAAGAGCGGACTTTTGGGGGCCAACACCAACGTACTAGGAACTCGTTGACCAAAACAATAACCGGATGCCTACCCTGTTCAATTCTAATAGGAAAATAAATGGAATTTAACGTAATTTAGAATGAAAGAATATACATATTTAAATGGTACATCATCAAAATTTTACAGAATAAATAGAATGGTTCGTCCTGCAGTACAGAAAAATGGGCACATTTAATGAACACCGGATCCAAAAGCAACTCCAAAAGTATTCCACAAATTGTTGCTATTGCTGGCCCAATCTTTCCTGTAAACCACAACAAACAAACAAAAATCACTTCCCAAGTTACAGCTTCGTTGTCAAATCTCTCCATAAGGTATTTATCTATATAACATTCGCTTGGGTGTACAGTTATATTTAAAAGATACACATGGCTTTAAGTAATTGGTATCAGGATCGCATCCTGACTAACAGTTCAGATCAAAGAACTCAAAAGCACAACTAATTCAAGCTCAGGTAATACATCTCTCGTCACCAATCGAGTAGACCATTCAAAGAAAAGGAGGAAACGCCACAAGATTAAGAGAACTAGTAGAAACCAAGTAGAACGAACTTCTAATGTTAAACCAAGGCTTTATGCTGGCCTCCTTTTTACAGATACCATATTCTCTTTCGGTGCTTGAATGGAGAACAGGAAAGAGACAGCCACACAACCAGTTCATGATGCAATTTGTTGATTGGGATATTATTGTTTAGAGGTTTAAAGAATATGAATGTGAAGAATTATTTGCAATTTTAGGGAGTTTCAGAGTGTGAGTGAGGAACAAGCTCGAAACCAACCTCCAGTTTATTACTGGGTATCACAGGATCTGGTTAATCACGAATTTACAGGTCCAAAAACTCATGACTCGACAAACCTGAGCTAATAAGCACAACTTGGAAAGACAATGGGATATAGAGAAAATCACCACTAAAATAATTGCCCATCAGTTGGCTTACTTCTCTACATACCAATAAATGAGAATTGATGGTTAAAGGATGCAAAAGAAAAAGAAAAAAAAAACATATCATGGAAACAATACCAACCTGAAGCATCTGCATCAGTTTAGGATGCTGCTCCAAAAGCCGGCAGAGTTCTTCTTTGTTACTTAATAAAGCCTGCCATGAAAACAAGAGAAATGATGATTAGCCAATCCTCGACATTTACTCAAGCTAAAAGATTTTCTTGGACAATAAGCTGCAGATACCGCAATAGCTTTTGGATCCTTGAAATATTCATGCAATGACATTCCCAGATCCTGTTGCTGCTGGGAAGCAGCATCTCGCTGATTTATAGCATGAGATTGAACATGTTCAACTTGCTGCTGCTGCTGTCGTAACTGAGCAAGCTCTGGCTGTTGCCCTTGATAATGGGCATGCATAGGAGAAATTTGTGGCTGCTGCAATGTTTGCAATTGATGTACTTGAATTTGAACAGAACTTGGCATTGGTACTCCTTCCAAATGCTGAGCTGATTGTATAGGTGGCCAAAGATGTTGAGCTGGCTGTGGAAGGCGCTGAAGTGGAGGTTGAAGAGGTTGCAGTTGATGCATAGGCTGAGGCATTGAAAGACTTTGCAGGATACCAGGACTGTCACCTTGCGGCTGAATTGAGGCGCTTCCATAAGGAGTCACAGGGACTGTAGCAGGTCTACTGTTGACCAAAGGTGGCATTAGAGGAGGTGGCAAATAAGAAGGTAGACCAGTACCTGATGAAGAAAGATTTCCATGGCGCGCATCAATTAAAGGTGAACTAGAGGACTGTGAAAGTTCGGCTGCTCCAATATTGTAAGATGAAGATAGGGAAGATGAAGCCTTCAATGTTGGTATATTGTAAGGACTAGAAGAAAAGGGAGGTGGTGTGGGAGGAAGTGGTGGATGAGGCCCAGATGGTACACTAGGAGAAGAGACGGGAGTTCTCGAGTACTTGGAATCTGGTACAGAATGGGAAGCTAAAGATGCAGCATTGCTGCCAAATGTAGATAGGTAATCTGAGTGAGCCTGCAAAAGAGTAAAAAGATAAAAGCAAGGTGAATACAAGGATAAGCCACAAACAAGTATACCCAAGGATTTTTTTTCTAACCTGGAAACCCATAGGTAGAGGCGGCTGCCCCTCAATCAAATTAATGAAGGGAGATGATTGACTTGGTCCTGAATCAGGCATTTGAGGTATTACAGTTGATATAGTTGACGGAGGCGGCATTGGAGGCAATGGTGGTTGATTTGGGGGAAGCTTTTGGTCATACAGTATTCGAGATCCTGAAGCATGTTGTGGGCTGTTTTTTATGCATAAACTATGTGCACTCATCCTAGAATCTACAGGTAAGTGACCAGATGATACTCCAGTATTATTATAAAGAGAAGCAGGAAAACCTGAATTACTAGCAGCTTGAGCAGAATCAAACCCAGGGGATGTCTTAACTGGACCAACATTCTTTGACTCGTCAGATTGCTCAAAAAATTTCTTATCTGAAGAGACACTTGGTTCTCGTATCAATGGCATTTCAGGGCGGGAAACCGACATTCTTGAAGAGAACTCAGTTGCAGTATTTTCATCCATGTCAGATGCTAATGGTGTACCTAAGCGAGGAAAAGGACCACTTCCATTTGCATCACTCTCCGTCTCTTCAACAATGGAGTGGGGAGAACTTTGCTCAACCATGACCGGGGCAGGCTGTAGGAGATTATCATCGGGCTGAGGAAATGGTAGTTTGTCATCTGATTCAGACCCATCGCCATCAAAAACTATATCTATTCCTTGAAGATCATCATCAAGGTCTGTTTTTAACGGCTTTGACTTACCAACCTTCTCCTTATCTACATCACTCATGGGAATGGAATTCTTCATTTGCAAAGAAGGGTCCCCAACTACAGCTGCAATAGGATTCTGGCGTTCTCTTTGTCTGGCCATGAATTCATCCACATGAATTGAGGGCGGCCTACCACCAGTAGACCCTACTCTCTGGACTGCTATAACGTTGGAATTGGTATCAACGCTTCTTTCTCTAGCAACATAATCATCAACATGCATGGACGGGGGCCTGCTGGTATTTGGCTTCCGCTGCCTAAAAGTATCCCTTCTGGTTGGACCAGAGGAGGTTGTAGATAAGCCAAGTCCCCGTGAAAATGCATTTTGCCCAACTGTCTCAGCCATTGAGTTCTCTCCCTTACCACGTTTTCCAGGACCATCTAGAGATGAAAGTTTCCTTTTCATAGGAATATTTGGTGACAATCTATCAGGCAGTGTTTCTGGACACTCCCACGAGAATTTTTCTGAAAGGTCTCCAAGGTAGAGAGAATCATCGGCCTTGTCAATACTAGCATCAATCATCTGATGTATTTGTGAAGAAACCATAGCATTGCTTGGTGGCAAAAGAATGCCCTTGCCCCAAGAAATATCATCCTGCTCAACTGAACCGGTTGGAATGCCCTTGCCACAAGAAATATCATCCAGCTCAACTGAACTGGTTGGCTTTTGTAATAACAGCAACAATGACCTAGCAGACTCTGAAGCCTGTCAATAATAAAGCTAGCAATGTATCAACACCACAAAAAGGGAGGAGAATGCAACCATCATCACAATTCTTATCTCTTACCTTAAATAGAATGTTTGAAGTATAGGTGGTACTCAGATCTTCATCATCATTGACCTTAGAACTCAAAAAAGCAATCATTTCTTCTATTGAACGAAGAATTCCTGAAGGGCCACCTGTACCTTCTGCTTCCACACCATCATAAATCCCAAATAGAAATTTGATTGCACCCACTGCATCCAAGTTTAAACTAATAAAAAAAGAAAAAGAAATCGGTTAAACTAGTTAAATATTTGCAGCACAAAGTTAGGAGCTCAAGTGTCGATGGGAAACAATTTGAAGCCAATGTAGATACCAGCTATCGAGAAAGCCCAGCCAGGTTATCCAACGAGCAGACACAAGGGACAGCATAAGACGGTATGCAATGTATTTCCAATCTAAAACAACCTTTTGTTTAAGAAACAATAATCCTAGATTCTCCAATGTAAAAGATTTCAGCCAACACAAATTTTCCCAGTGGTAAGCATTCTTATTATTTCTTTCACCATATAACAGAGGGTATGCCTTTAGTCACTGCTCATTTCTTCCTTTGATAGAAAAGCAGAACAATGCCTTCAAGACCAGTTCACAAGTCATAATTGATAAGCACTCTAATCGTCCTAAGGTAAAGGACGTAGCAATCTCTGAACTTAAACAGAGTACAGTATGCTAAAATGCCTGTCACTCTTCTGTTTTACAATTCTCTTGCTCGTCTACTATAACATTCCCTTGCAAAAGTATACACAAACTTCATTTGAAGACATTCAGTCAAAGTTTCTCTTGAAGTAAATTTTTGTATTCAATGAGTGTTACATTGAAGATAGTATTAAGCTATATGAAATATGACATGACATTTAAAAAAATATATATATGACATGACATCAAATACTGTACCATAAGAATGAAAAAGCGGGAATAAAGACAAGATGAAGTGCTTACTACCCAGGTTCTGCAAAAACCTACAGACACACCTGTAGGGATAGGTAATATGAAGATTTGCCATCAAGAATTCAGCTATAGAAAATGCCAACATAAAAATAGATCCAATAAATTAAGCCAAGTTCAGTGTGCTTGAATCATGATTTTCATATTTCAGTGCTCCCGAATTTTTTCATATTCATATTTCAGTGCTCCCGAATTTTTTTATATTCGATATTTTCGTAAATGTTTTGATAGTGATCTTATTCCAAATCTGCTTGTGATTTCCTCAGTAAACTTACTTAAATTTTTTCATAGTTTTCTTCCTAATCTATAGGCATTTCCTTCTCCATAATAGATTCTTATGGCAAAACATTTCTCAGCCAAAATTCTTAAATTTTTTCATAGTTTTCTTCCTAATCTATAGGCATTTTCTTCTCCATAATAGATTCTTATGGCAAAACATTTCTCAGCCAAAATTCCTTTCACAAGACCATTTCACATTGTAGTGTACTTGCATCAGAATATACATACCATCAGTCTCAAGACACTTGGGAAAAGAAATATATGTCCCAATTTACTTTTACATCACACAGCATTATCCAGCCTAATCACCAACCATCATAAAATATATAGCTTAAAACTATAGAAGGATGGTATACCCTAGAGAACTCTTACGTATAGATTTACAAATTTTACAACACAACATGAAAATAATTGTGACTGATACCAAACAGAAATGAAGACAAAGTTTACATCCCTCAAGCAAAGTTAACAACCTTAAAATTTGAACAGAAGCATAAATTTTCTGTTGAACATATTCCAGTCTATTTTTGATTGATTAGCACTGCAACGTATAAAATGGAAAAATTTTACCTTTCCCAATCACTAATATCCTCTGTAGTAAACAAATGAAACAAGAGTTAATATTACAAAAAGAATAGTTGGCTCACCTTTTACCATCCACGCAAAAGGACAAAGAGCCCACAGATAATATATGAACGGCCTCAATTGCAAAAGCTGACAAACTATCATTAGAATCAACTGTACTCATCAACTTTCTCCAGCAAAATAGTAAAGGAGGACACTTTCGCCATTCAAAATCATCAAGATAATTCCCATCCTTTTCATATCCTTGTTCTGATTCAAAATCGTTATTACTGGAGTTTGAATGGCATAAAATATCCACCAAGGAACTTCGACCTTCATTACAGGAACTTAACTCCTTGAAAGATGCAAGACAACACAGTAATTCCTTTCCCACTGGTAGGACCTGAAAAGTAACAGAAGCCTTCTTATCAACATATGAGCAAGCAGTTTCAAATTCAGAAGAGAAAAGGTAAAATTCAAAGCTGAAGGTGCAGATCAGTTGTGCTCATACGGTATTCGTTTGGATTATATTTTCTCATTTTTCTGAGGCTTTAGAGCAGGTTAAAACAGCATATACATATGAAAAGAAAAAGAATCCTTAAAGAAAAGAAAGAACCCACGTTTTCTTTTTCTGAATCTTTAATCAGGTAGGATAATTCTAAAAAGGGTGTCATGAGTGCAAATTAACATGTATCTGACCTTATTTGTGAGAATTCAAAAAAAAAACACAAATGTCAAATCACCAATAGCAAACATAAAAGCGCGCCATCAGCTCTGACATCTTAACATTTAACAAAATCAAGAATGAAAAAAGTGGTTACCCGGAAGAAACTCAAGATATGAGGCCAAATAGATGAACAATCTTTAGTGCTCAACTTGCTGGAACTTGGCCTGATCAACCACCAAGGAATTTCAAAACAAGCATCATCAACTATCAAGAAAATAACCCATCACATCCAGGGTGCAACAAGATATGGGCATATGCATGTAAGAACACAGATATGTACACACAAAAATATCTTGCTCTAGGAATAAAATTCACTCACAATTCATATCTCCCAGGATATGTTAACGATGTTTGAGAAACACAAAGCAGCGAGAAGGCCTTGAATACGGGAATGCACCAGCTAATTACAGTAATTCTGCACTTAGTTTTACCATCCAAAACTTGTTTATCATCCAAATCAATCGCACCATAACACCTCTCCAACACTTCTAATAACAATGGAGTAACACCCTCCTCCAACAGTAGTCCCTGCAGCAGGGATTAACAAACAAAAAACATATTGCAGGAGAACATAGAATTAGGTAAAACAAACCAAAATGTGAAACAAATCCCAGAAGCATGCAGCACAAAGCAAACCTTTGTACATGGATGTTCCAAAATGCTAGCAAGAAAGTCAAGATATCTGTAAACCTGTAAAATGACAAGAAGATGAACAAACTTCACAAGATTAAATGAATTCAAATAGGAAAAGGCAGAATCACCTTATAAGTATCGGCATCAGTTGGATTAGATAAAGTAGAAAGATGACCACGAATGCATGACAATATGGGCCGTAGAAGCACAGAACCGTTTTCAGATTTTAGGCTAGCAACACGGACAATAAAAACTCGAAGCATGTCCCTGATGACTACCAATGCCTGTTTATAGTACATGACAAGCAGAAAAGACAACATTTTGTCATTCCTTAAACTGCAAGCTACCTTGATTCAGAGCATAGACTCTAACAAGAACAAAGGCAATAGCTACAACAATAGGAGATACGTACAGATATGGCATAATGTTCAATAATTTGTGCAATTTTTTCAAGCTGTGGGTTCAGCTGGCCAAGAAGTTTCTCAAAGTGTGAAGACTCCAGATACCAGTTGACTTGTCTCTCCTTCTGTGGACCCAACAAAGTCCCAACAGCCAATGTTCTTAGGGCACTCAACAAAGGCATTCCATTTGCCCAGTGCCAGACAATTTCTTCAGGTAATAAATCATTCTTCAATCAGAAGACACGGGAAAAGAATGTTGTTAAACAATAGTTCATGAAGATAGGGACAAAAGTAGACCAATGGATCACAATACTGTTTCAAACACCCATAACCTTCACATGATGAAAAAAAATCTAATGATTATAAATCATGCAAAAACAATCAGGCAAGCCAGAGACTCAGTTACAAAAATCTTTGTTTGCTATTTTTCCATTGAAACTGTTTTATTTTGTTTTTCATAACCATTAGACCAGTCAGAAATATGTAAAGAATTGCATCCAATAACATGCATACCAAAAGACACAGCAAACTGCATGTTTCCTTTGAACCCAGGGCTAATAGCGAAGCTGCTTGAACATTGGCAAGAAGAGAGTTGAAAAGGCCAGGAGTCCAGCCATATATTGGCCAACAAGAAAGTGCAGAAACAACTAAATGTGACACAGCTCCAAAACCCAGCGCAGAATCAGGATAAGAAGATGACAGATCCGCAGCACAAGCAGCTAGCTTAGGGCTGCAATCAGCATACTTGATTAAATACAGAAAGAAAGAAATGACAGGTTGTGGATAAGTAAAAATGAGAAGGCTGCAAACTACCTTACTTCTCGATGCAAACGCAAAAGGGCATTCATTAGTTTTGTATTTCTGTGCTGTTCCCCAGCCTCCTGGACATAGAAAAAATGGAACAATTACATTCTTGTGGATCCAAGTTCTAAAAAGCCATGTTCTGAGTATATGAGTCTTGGGTCAACCACCAGTAACGGTGCATGATAAACAATGGAAACAGGAAAATATAAAAGGCTGATGTTGCTAACAACTAAGAATTGCACACATATGAACATGTAAAAAGCAAGATATTTAGGAGATGTACTTTTAACTCCCTCTTACCAAAGAAAACATGTGATCACCTTTTTCAATCCTATAAAGATGGAGATAAAAACAAACTCCATAATTTGCAGAGTAACACTAACTTGCCAGTTGATCTAAAACAGGGCAATTGAACTCCTTTGCATCAAGATTAAAATGATCCAAAACCTAGAGCAACAATCAAGTACACTATTCACAAGTTAATCATCTAAAAACTTTTTTCACTCTGAATAGACAAGTATGGTAATCATCTAAAAACTTTTTTCACTCTGAATAGACAAGTACAGCTCCAACATGAACTTCATATGTGGTTCATAATGGAACATACATACAAGTAGAACAACACAGCATCTCTTAATACAATCTGAAGTTGCTGGGAATAAGACAATTGGCCTTATAAAAACTTAAGGATTTGCTTTTATATAACGTACAATCTCAACTTAACCAGTCCATATCGCATCAGATTCAACCACCAAGTAATCAATACTTGTACTCATGCTTGTACAGTTCAGTAGAGACTGTCCTTTCGACAGAATAAAAAGTAAAGTCACAGTCTTATCAATAGACTCAGAAAAGTAACCCACCTCTAATTTTTGCAGAAGGGTGATCAGCAATACGAGAGAAGGAATCAACAGATCAACCAAACTCTGCTCACGGTTACGTTCAGACAGCAAATCTGTTGTTGAGTTGCATTCTGTCCCATCATCAATGAGGTAATCTGCTCCATAAAATTACACACATCTTTCAACCAGCGAAAGACAAAACAATCCCCATAAGAGCACAAAAGGCAAATGTTGACGGCTAAGTTTTGAGGCTATGCATGTATACATTGCATGTCATTAATTTACAGGCAAAATGAAAAATCAGCTAACCAGTGTTTTATTAATGGAAATCTTAAATGTTCAAACCACCAGTTTGAACAGTGTATTTAATTTTCTGCAATTGCACACTCAAGATTGACTTTTAGGAGTCGCTGGAAACCTCAAAGGCCAAACACAGATTCTGAGACTTAGTCACAATTCCTCTCACTAAGCCAGTGCTATATCCAGTGTTTAGTAGTGCCTAACTACTATTGCAATAAGTTTTGTGCCTACATTCATGAGCTCTAATGTCACAAGAATTAAAACATTTTTTATTCTTAACCCAATCATAACTATTTATATCTCAATTTGCTTTTGATTTGAATATCTTAATTGATGGTTTGAACCTTCCCCTTCTTGTCTTGCGAGTTTTATGACCAATCCAATCATTCACAACTTTCAAAACCCATAACAGACTAGTTTAATCATTATACATCACCTAGATATCATACTCAACCATATTGGTGCTGTCTCCAACCAAATAGATACATTCCAACTAGATAACGCCCTTCAAAGACTGCAGTGCAGATGTGCAATTAATGCAAACACCCAAATCAACAAGTATTTAATAACTAACCATAACTATTTGAGGACCTCTCAAGCATGAAGCTACAGTTGATCAGAATTGCATAGATAACAGTTATGGCACCTTCATCATACATGTTTGCAGCAACAGTCTACACCAACAAAATTACAGTAAGCCAAGTTCAAGTCAATTTTTTGAAAAATGAAGGATTAAAAAGATCAGCATACTGAGTTTTCTGAAATGAACGCTAAAATTCGAATGGCAGTTGTCAATTGTGCTACAGCTGAATCACGTAGTATAAGACCATCAAATGTCTTCTCAGACACAATTTTTCCAAGATTATCCAAGACATTTATATCAAAACCACTGCAAGTATCCCCAACAACATTTTCTGTGTCTGCTAAATCTGACACCAGAATACTGGCTGAGGATAGATGTGCATCTCCTCCAGAAACTAAAACAGCACAATACCGTAAAAGACCAATAAGCCCACTTTTATGATATACAACACCAGCATCTATCCACTCCAACAGCCGAGTTGGGGCATCCTTCCTATTGGACCCAGGAGAAGAAGAATGCAGTGCCTTGTGAAGTTCCATAGCATGTCCAATCCAAGAATCCAAAGATGATGCAGTTGAATCAGTTACAATGACCTCGAAGATTTCAGCAGCTGAGTGAAGAATTGCAAGATTTATTGGTGAAGAACCTGCATACTCAAAATTTCAGTAAAATTGCATGCATAGCAGACAAATAAACATGAAAAATGTGACCAGTATACACTTCAGAACAGAATAAAGAGAGTACCACTATTCTTGGCAAGAAGCTCCGATTCCTTAGCAGAATGCAAAGCTTCAATCAATATGGATATCACCTACAAAATAAAACCCAATTGGAAAATTTAACTGACCAGCATAAGAAATTAAGAGCCTATAGATCTCAATAAATGACTATTTCAATTCATGACAACAATTTCAACTCTGAAAACAAATGGCAACTGGCTTCATTTGGAACTTGAAAGTTATGTACAGGAAGCATGATTATATTTCACAGTTGTCGCACCTCTGGAAAATATCCCACTACCAACAAAGCTTGGCGACCACAATCTGACCTGCAAAGCATGAACAGAACATTGGTTAATTCCATAACCAAAACTGTCCCGATATGAAGAGAACAACAAAAAAACACAAAAATTTCAACCTGGACAGAGCACACAACTCCCATAGAACCCATAAAAACTCTTCAGAATGTGGAGTTGAAGTGAGCAATCGATCAACAGCATTAACCTGGACAAAGCATGAGCAACTAAAACAGCTGAGAACTAGAATTAGTTAAAACTAACAGAACAGTGAATATTGGTCGAGTAAAGGAACATACCACCCTCAAATGCATCTCAACAACCAATCCAACTTCTGGCGGACTGCAAACAAAACCTTTCGATAATAATACAGATGCATATCGAAGAGGAACGCATTCCTCCTTGCACATATTAGTAGTACCCCTTAGAGCATCAATCAACGTAGTTGAAAGTTCCGGATGATCCAAAAGGAAGATCAATCCTACAGGAAAACAGCAAGATGGATCACATCAATGTCAAAAAACTATATGTAAAACTGCAAAAAAGATTGAGCAACAAACCTGATCGACACATAAGGAATGAAAGAAGTATCGCTCCAAGAGTTGAAGCAATATCAACAAATGTTTCCATAGTAGCTCCATTTTCTGAAAGCAATAGAGGAGATGACAGCAATGCAGCTGACAAAGGAAGGAAGCCCCTTTCCTGCTTCCAAAAAGATAAATGGAAAATAAACAGTGGATAAGGAAATAATAAAGTTATTTTCAATGCCAACTCTTTTATCCTCTTGTTGAAGAATAACCTTTTAACTGAACACATATACAAAGCACAAATACATGGATAACCACCAAGTCCTTCTTAAGCTAAACAGATGTTAGGCAAACTACTATGTTCAGTTAACCACAGAAGGCCAGCACCAGCTCTGCTTTTTGTGTTTTATTATCTGCTAGCATGTAATGTTCGTTCGCTGTTGTTTTGCTAGTCTTCAGAGTTACCAAAATGTTGCCGTTTTGTTGTAAAAGTGTGGCTTTGTCTCTTGTAAGGACGTTATTTTTATTTATTACAATTCTTTAACTTTTCAAAAAAAAAACAAACAAACATTTTCCCATGCAGAGAAATCTCATTATTATCAGATTGTTTAGCCCAAAGCATAAAACTTTTTTTTTAGAAAAGACACAAGCAAACATGCTCCAACAGTTCTTGATGCAAAATACAAAAGGCTTAGAGGTAACAATATGCCTTACATCTAAGAAAGAATAACATGAGCCAATCGATGGTTTACCTTGAGGAGTTCTAGCAAATTTGGATCCATATCCCAATTTGAAAAGCAGCAAACTGATGAACCAATCAAGCTACATGTTGCTTTGTAAGACAGAAATCCTTCAGTTTGACCAAGGATCAATGACCTGCTAGCACAGGCCACTGGAGAAGGATCTTCAATTGGACCACGCGACATTATTAATTTCTGCATCAGTACTTGTCAACAAACACGAAAATTAAAAAATTGTGTAGAGCCTAAGTAAATGCAAGTGAAGACTGAGAACTGACCAAAAGCTTCTTGAGTTGAGAATTTGCCATATTAAGCATGTCTGAGGTAGCACTTGAAACATTTCCGGCAGCAGAAAGAGCTCCCAAGACTGACAAAACAGCACACTGCAAGGATAAAACCACCATTAAGTTACCAACATGTCGTATTGAAGACAAAGACAAATGTGCAAACAACTCGAAAATTAACCTCATATCTCGAAATAACTTCATAAAATCTTAAGCGATGAAGGAGACAAGTTGCGAGAGCAGCAACATCATGGCTGGGTTTTTGAAGAAGTAACTCCAACAATTTACTATAACCTTTACTAATACCAGATGGGACGTTTTCATCCTCACGAGGCCACCAACCTAGCATTCCTTCACAGCCAATTGCATGCCGAGTAGCTTGCTCACTCACTCCCAGTATCAGTAACAGGATAGCCGAAGAAAGCCGACCGTCATGGGATAAAAAGTATGAAAGCTGCTCCATACCCCCACAATCGACAAAATGAAAGCAGCTTTTCCTACCAGAGCACAATAGAAGGGCCAAACTAAGCCCCAGAATGATATTCTTGTTCTGAACATAAGACAAGGAATCAGAGACGGGTTACATATACCAAATAAACAAGAAAGTATAATGTCAACAAATAACACAATCAAGTGCAATGAGAAAATTACCTGTTGATGATGACAATGTTCAATACGAGTAGAATTTCTGTTAAAACAGAAGTACTGGGACAATAAGTCTACCAACTCTTTAGAAGTTGCCAACTCAGCTTCAGATTCCAGAAAGGTAAATCCTGTCAGCAACTCAGCTAATTCATCTCCAGAAGCATGTTGAAGCATTTCAACAAGCTCCTTTCTAGCTTCAAGAATAGCAAGGTGCAATCCTTCAACACCTTTAGATGCACCAATTTTTAAATTTCTCTGATCCATTGCCAGACAATCTAAGCCAACAGTGACATAAGAACATACAGCTGCTACTACATTATCTAATATCTTATGCACAGAATCCTCAAAATTTGGCAACTCTAACATCTTCAGAATCAGCTGCAAAAACTGTTTAACCTCAGCAGTTATGTCGGAAGCTATAGTAGGTAAAGATAACACACTAAGAGGTGATAGTGACTCATCAGTTATCCTAGAATTTGAATGTAATGCAAGAGGGAGATCTTCAAGCTTTTCCTCAGTTGAACTAACAAGATTAGTTAAAGAGTTATCATCAAATTCAATGTTGAACTGTCCCAGATCCTCTGCTGTGTTTCCATATATCACCAAACTTAGACTGCGGTAAGTTCCCCTAATAACAAGATGATTAGTTACAACTGCCTGCAACAAACAAGTGCCATACATCTTAGTGCAAATACAATCCTACGCTTCCTCCAGTTTTCTCATGACACTGTTATAGCTATAGTAAATAACAGAAGAGAAACGATAAGCCAACGGTCACCACAAATGTTGACTATCCCAAAAAAAGGATCAACAAGAAGGAAATAAGCAGAATATAACACCTATAAAAAAAACAAATAAACTAATCAAAGTAGTCTATTGCCTAAAAAATTGAATTCAAATTATTGGTAGCAAAAGTAATAACAATAAATATACTGATAATTTTACCTCAACTTCAAGCACATTTGATGAGGAATGAGAATAGAGGAATGGCTGGCAGAGGCGCCTAAATCTTGTCTCTCCCTCACACTGGACAAAAGCCTCCAAAGCAAATGAAGGGGGTGAAGTGGCCCTGTTAGGGTGTACGCAGATTAGGAAATCTCAACCTAAACTAATTACAATCTTTCATAAAAACCCCAGAATTTTAGCAAGCACTATAGTGAATAATCTATAAGGACCTGAATGTCAATCTTCTTGGGATCTTTGTCATTTCAAGATCCCAAGTTCAATCTAAATGCCACAAAAAATAGAAGCAAAAAGTAAAAGACTTCCTATAACATTAGACTAAATAGAGTATGTTACTTCCATAACAGGTAAAGAATCCAGAGCTAAGTTAAACAACAACAAAGAGCTACAAAGTTCAAAATTAAAAACAACATTCATACCCAACAAGCGGCACAACTTGGGACGAGGAAGACCCATTCTGTTCAAGAAATTCGCATGCTGTAATTACAACTTGTTCACCAAACAAAACCTGCAAAAAGAAATTGGAAAGACTAATTAAAGAAAGAGATTAATTTTTTTATGAAGGAGTGAAAAGAAGATAGTGACCGGGTAAGTTACCTCGTCGACGTACTCGTCGAGTTGGGGATGGACAAAGTTCTGAGAGAAGAGCACGCACGGCTCGGGTCGACCCATTTCAGCTCTTGAAGATCTGGGTAAAGTGATTAGGGTTCAAGAAAGCTAAAAAGGAACGTGAAGATTCGTTGATTCCGATGAGGACATTATAGGGTTTTGCGGCGGCAAGTCGTGGAGGTTTCCGGTAGGTTAAGTCGCCGACTTAAAACCCGTGACGAGAGTACTTTGAAAGAAAATTTGTTATATAATTATGTGCTACAGATCCGAGGCCAAACCCGGCCCAAATTGGTCACTGTTTTTAGCTTTGAAATAGACTATACTTTTGAAATTAATTAATATAGTAACTAGTTTCAAGCTTGCAGCCTTGCACCAAATTTTAAAATATATGTTATTTTAATAAACTTCCATATTTTTAATAAAATTGTAAACAATTTTAATTATGCTACATGTTTATTCGATATAAATGATTTTATTTGTATCCTACTAATAGTAATTAATAATCAATCTGTTAAATTTTTTAAAACTAATTAATAAATTAAATAGTGAACTACCAAATTAGTACACATTGATTTATCTTAATATAAATACATTATTCATATAAATGTTACCAAAAATGATATTATCTTCAAACTTGTAAATATTAAATTGCATTATAATAATTAAAAAATAAATACCTTATTCATATAAATGTTACCAAAAATGATTTATAGTCGAAATATTGAAGCATATTTTTTGAAATCATTAAAAAAAGATTTTATACAATTTTCATTTGGATTAAAGAGCTAAATTATTTTTATGATTTAGCATTAAATCTATTAATAAGATATCGTCAAAAGATTTTATTAAAATACTTTTAATAAAAATGTGGTTCATAGTTCAAACGATGCTTTATGATCTTTTTGTTTTCCTTTTCTCAATTAAAACGATTTATGGAAGATAGTGTAATCTTCTTTGTTATTTGTTCATAATTTTATTGTATTTTTAACTTGTTATATCTTTATGGTGAATTTTCACTATGTTTCTCAAATATAATTTTTAGAACAGTTTCATTGGTCTTTAATAAATTAATTATGTATTAAAAATAAAAAATTCCCAACTTTTTTATTAGAAAATACTTTTTGATTCATCTTCGAATCTTAAAAGTAGACAAGTTGAATAGATTTACAAGCATCAAAATGATTAGGTGTGGTCAAAGAAGCAATGCTTTCGAAAGACTCAGTCTTTAGAATTTTTTATCCATCTAACTCTTGTTGTTCATTCTAATCTCTAAACCATAACGTCGTTTCTCTTTTCTTTACAAATGTTAAAAGTTATGCCTATCAACTACACACTATGGCTACAACTAAAAGTAGACCTTGATCATATAGAATTGTATTTAGGCAACACATTAATACCATAACGATGCATCTGATATTTTTTAACCTAGCAAGTATGTCTTGTTTATTTATAAAATGCTTCTACAAATCCAATCATACTACTAACCAAAACTAGGTGAAATCTATAACAAATGTTAATATTTACTTATATAGATAAAATAATAGGATCAAAACTTGCGTTCCGATCTCTTAATATAGATCACTTCTAGATTTCATTTATTTTCACATGTTTAAATACTAATAAAACCGCTTCTTCTATCTATTATCTTTCTTTTTACTTATCTTCGCAAGTTTTGAGAAAACAAAACTTATTAACTACTATATACCAAGCGTGAATGGGATGACGATGAAGAATTGTAATCCAACTGTCCAATCCATCCAATGGTTGTCGTCCTCCTTTTCTTGCTTTGCTCTCCAATCTCTCTCGCTGTCGCCAATTAATAACTCCTTTCATTAAATGGTCTCAATCATGTTAGAGCTTCATTTAATTAAAAGACCATGGGCTTCACACGTGCTTTACTCTCCAATCTCTCTTATTGTCACCAATTAATAACTCTTCTTACTCCCTCCGATTCATAATAAGTGTCGTTTTAGAAGAATACACACTTATTAAGAAAGTTAATGAAATGTCTGATATACCCTTATT